>CM055092.1:53304071-53386391 GCA_029204225.1 Diphasiastrum complanatum | reverse complement strand
TCCTCTAGAACCAGCCCTTTTGAGGTCAAGTAGATAAGTGGGTAGCTAGGCGGTTGGGGTTGGAATCTCAATGTGCGAGCCCCGCACGTACTCAAGAAAAATAAATTCAAGATCGAGCCCGCATGTGCTCAAGAAAAATAAATTCAAGATCGAGCCCGCACGTGCTCAAGAAAAATAAATTCAAGAAAAAACTTGATGGCACTAACCAGCCACAAAAAATTGATAAAGATGAATCTAATTATGAAACAAAACCTTCTTACAAACAGAGAGGTAAGTGCAATTATTGTAAAAAGAAAAAACAGGAAAGGCTATTTTATGCCACTAAAGAGACTAGTTGCCTTTATATAGGTGATAGTTCCAATTGGTACATTGACTTTGGAGCCACTCAACACATGACATCTCAAAAATAGTGGTTTTTCTTCCTTAGAAGAAGTGCCTCAAGAAGGAAAAATATTATTGGGAGATGATAGTTGTCATGAAGTAGTTCCCCGTTATATTGTCTGATGGAACTAGCAAGACAATACATGATGATATGTCATAGACATTAAGACTATGTGGGTGTTAATAATATAGTCTAAATGTCATATATGTTACACGTGGACCAAGTTGGGTCTCCAATCGTCGCACCCTTACGTCACACACATACATTTCAAAGATGTTCTCTCTCACGTTGATATTATTGTAAGAGCAATGGCTCAGTTGGAGTCTTTTAATACAAGTCATTTCTTCTCCTCTCTCTCTCTCTCTCTCTCTCTCTCTCTCTCTCTCTCTCTCTCTCTCACACACACACACACACACACACACACACACACACACACACACACACACACACACACAACTCACATTATTGCTATTTTTCAAATTCGAAACTCTAAAAAAACCCTAATCCTAAATCCAAAAAAAAACCTCTTCACATATGCTCTCCTCCCCCTATCACTCAACTAACAGCTCATCTTGCCCTCTCTCTCACCTTTCACTCAACTGCTCGTCCTCCCAGCAACACCCTCTCTCTCTCTCTCTCTCTCTCTCTCTCTCTCTCTCTCTCTCTCTCTCTCTCTCTCTCTCTCCCCCCCCCCTTGCTCCTCCTGAAGCACCAAAAAACAATTTGAACATGAATCACGGATTTCATCTTACGGCCTTGGCAAAACTCCTAGCTTCAACTTGAGGAAATGTGACAAACCAGCAAAAGAAAAAAGTGAAGAGTGTCATGAAGCAGGCGCTTCCCTACCTGCAATTGCTCCTCTACCTGCATTCCGAGTACTCTCTCTCTCTCTCTCTCTCTCTCTCTCTCTCTCTCTCTCTCTCTCTCTCTCTCTCTCTCTCTCTCTCTCTCTCTCTCTCTCTCTCTCTCTCTCTCTCTCTCTCTCGATCCATTCTCTCTCTCGAAAATGCTTTCCAGAAGTTTCTATCTCTCTCTCGAAAATTCTTTCCAGAAGTTTCTCTCTCTCTCTCTCTCTCTCTCTCTCTCTCTCTCTCTCTCTCTCTCTCTCTCTCTCTCTCTCTCTCTCTCTCTCTCTCTCTCTCTCGATCCATTGCACATGGTCAATCTGCCTTTCAACCTCACTTCAATGCAAAAACACAAAGCTTTGGCGATAACGGTTTTTTTGGATTTACCATTGGCATGTTGTTTAATAAAAACCTTCCCAATAGGCTTAGAATGAAAACGCATTGTGTTTGTAGTATGAAATTTTATAGTTTTTAAAGGTTTAATGTGAATACAATGAGGTGATAGATTCTTACGAACTTGGGTACACATTCGATTTTGCAACTAGTGACCATGAATTGCAGTTTCAATAATTCCATAGCTAATGTTTTGCATTTTTGTTTTGAAATGTTGATTTTTTGAAACGAGTATAACTTTTCAGTTGTTGATGCATTTTGAGCTGACAGTTTTCATTATTTTACTTGTATGGATAGAGTTGGGATACGCTAACAATGCTAACCTACTTGGCCTCATTCCTTCCCAATCAAGATTTTGGTCTTATCTGGTCGCTGTTGTGACCCGGCTCTATCTTGCTCTCCTTATTTAGTCCAATCAGATAGATAAGGAGACAAATCAAAAAACTTGTATCTAGTAGGATCATCACCTCCATGGAATTCATCTTTATTAAACTTTACATCTCGGTTGACATGAATAGTCTTCATATCTAGTACAACCGGTATCGCGGAGAATTGAAATTATACCCAATAGAAATCATTCTGCATGACTTGTCATCAAGTTTGGTCCTCTTCTTTGGTGGCACACATGCTTGGCTAACGATGATGTTTGCCCTGTTGGAGTTAATCTTCACTCCTACTCACCTAAATTTATTTCCTGAGTCCTATATTCTCTCTCAACATTGACAGAGTCTTACTCGCATAAGTCAAACAATCTATACATATATCAACTTGAAGCAGAGCAGGATTGACTCGACTTCATCGAGGTCGACTTCACAGACTCGATCGAAGTCTATCGACATCTCGACTTCAACTCCTTAGACATCTTCTCAAGAGCGAACAAGTCGACTCAACTCATTCAACACCTTTGATTCATGTCTTAATTTTAAAGTTTACACGTTTCAATGCATTCACTTTCAAATGCCCAACAAGTTTCAAAAGTGACATTTTACAATAATAAAATTGGAAAACAATCATTAAAGCGTTGTTGAAATTACAATTCATGCTTAGTAGTTTGAAATTATCTCATGCACTAAGTTGTTGGAAATACAGCTCAAAATGCATCATTGTCTGAAAAGTTAGACCCATTCCAAAACTGGACATTTCACAACAATAAAAACATAAAACATGAACTGTGGAGCTATTGAAATTGTAAGTCATGGTCACTAGTAGCAAAATCAAACGTGTACTCAAGTTTGTAATCATCTCATGCATTGACTTGTTCCAAAAAAGTGACACAAGATTAGCTCATGTGGACCGCTTTGTCCACTTTGTCTTGCACCGTGGTGAGTGCATTTTGAAGGGTCGCCTTCTTTAACTCAACTTCAGACTTTGTCTCGTGGTGTTTGGCAATCTTCAGCTCGCATTCAACTGAATAAACTTTCGGCTAATCAGTGTGTTCTCTTTCCCCAGATCTGATATGCACTTGTGCGTGTCTTTTTCTCATCAATCATGGTCTGGATCACTCGCGCAAGGTTTGAAACTAGACCCATTGTGTCACCAAAATCCATGATGGTCATAACAACAGTAGCAAGAGCAACCGGAGCAGCACCTGTAGGGATTGTGCTGGATTGGCTTTGGTGTGTGGCCGGTTCTTCTTCTTCAAATACATCTTCTGCTTCAAAACCCTCTGGCATTGTGGCATCGAATTGCTTTGGAGACGATACAGCATGAACGACCCTGATGGTGTCCGGTGCAGCTTCAACTTGATCTTGCTGGTTGATCTGGAAGTAATCATCAAAGCCAATAGAGGTATCATGGAATTGTTCGAATCCTCTTCCACGGGATTGGAGTGCAAGGGGATTGGGGCTTTTGGGCATTTCAAAGATCTCATCTGGGCCTAGTGGATTGGAATCATCGAACAATGAAAGATTGTGTGTTTGGGGAAATGACTCAGATCTGTGGGGGTGAGATGGCTTGGGCAACTGTGATTTGAATGGGAGATCCAAGTGTCACAGACTGACTCTATGAAGAAGCGGAGGCGAGGGATGCATCAGTGGATCGAGGGACGGGTAGCTCAGTGCAGATTGCAGCAGGGGGTGGAAGCGCAGCGAGGGTTGGTTGCCTAGTACGATGACGTGACGCGGAAGGTGAGTCAGGAACGATGATCTCGCTGCGTACAGGATGAGAACTATGTGAACTTGATGCTTGGTGAGAGGATTCAGCTGGTACCTCTTCATATATGGAGAGCACATAATCCATACTGAAGCTATACAATTCTATCTTAGATGGTGATGTCTTGCGAGAATTTTGTCTTGTGATGTAGCCTGCACAACAACAAAAAGAGCAAAATCTTTGGAAGATGTAATATAGCCTGCACAACAACTTGACATACATAAGTCTGAATTTTCAAGAATTTGGAGGTGCACTAGATTGACATCAAAATTGCATTCTTACATGGCGAGTTGATTGAAGACATCTACATGAGGCATCTAGAAAGATTCCACAATTCATCCTTGCCTAATTATGTATGTTCTTGGCATCAAAAGACAGACAACTTTCTTCAGCTAATTGGTTTGACACCAACAAATGTTGACTATGATGTTTATGTTAAAGTGGAAGAAGATCAATTCATGTTCTTAACCATGTTCATTGATGACTCATTGATGTTTGGAAATAGTCTCAAGCTCATTCAGAATACGAAAGTCCAAATAGGCCAGGAGTTCGAAATCATTGACCTAGGAGTTAAGACATTTCTTGGAATTGAAATCCGTAGAAATAGACGAGAGGGTATCATCAAAATTACACAGTCCAAGTATATCCATAATGTGTTATCTGACTATAGAATGTTGGACTACAAAGGGAATTAGGCAACTCCAATGGCATCTGGAATGAAACTTTCAAAGGATGATTGTCCAAAGAGAGTTGATAGCCATGAAGAACATCCCATATCAGAATTTGATTGGGACTTTAATGTACTTAAAAGTATGAACTAGGCTTGGTCTTTCTTTTGTTGTTTACTCAAAGTTTCCAATCCCACGACCATTTCATCTTTTAAAAAAAAAAGACATATTAAACCAAGGTATGCAGACAATAGTTGATAATCCATCTTATATCAATGAAGTGTATTGCTCGAAAGGAAAATGTCTAGCATATAACAACTCCAACAATTTATTTATTGACATTAATCAATTACTAACATTCATCATAAATTTTTACGGTATTACAAATGAGAATGTCAATAACAAGTTGATAGTTGTTCTCAAGTTAGATGAGTCTGAAATCATAAAAGGACAAAAAATGGAAAGAGTCAGTCTCACGATCATGAATGGAGCACTTTCAAATTCAGAAGACTCAAAAGGCCTCAATTTAGTGTTCAATCAGAAAATGATATCTGGTGGTTGGCAGCATTTCAGATATAGCAGGTCTTTCGCATAATTAATGGGGGTAATCATTTTAATATGGATTTCATTTGGAAAATCTTCTCCGTGTTAATATTATGAGGCTAATCACATTTTTGTATTCTCTTATAAGTGATGAAGACCACTACATTCTCTCATGGATATTTAATAAAACGTCATATCCTGCCACCATAAAAAATCACATGGAGGGAGTTCCACTCAATATTCTTGGAATTGACACTTTTAATATTGAATGGCATGTAGCAGGAGATCTGAAGACATTAAAATGTATGTTCAATGTATCCCATGACACTAACTCTAAACACCCTTGTTTGTACTGCATGAAGACAACAAAAGACATGACAAGGAGTACATAAATATCAAGAGATCTTATAGGAAAAATAATATATCTTCACATCTTGTTTGCATGGAATTCCGAGCCAGAGGCAGATGTGAAAGAAGATATTTCCAGATTAGAGGATGTGTTGTCTAAAGCAGACTTACATAAAGGCGACATTAAAATAAAAAAAGACGACAAGCTATCAGGTAAAACATGAAAGATTCCATGCAAGTCGAGCATTGAAGGATCCAAAGCTCGAAGATTTTTATCAAATTTACCTGGCAAACAATCCAAGATTCAATACTCGATTTGGAAAGAGATTATTGCAGCAACTCAAGATTTCGAAGAAGCTGGTTCTACTCGTATACACAAGGTAGAAGTTTGAAAAAA
The DNA here is from genome assembly GCA_029204225.1 of Diphasiastrum complanatum. Classification (NCBI taxonomy): domain Eukaryota; kingdom Viridiplantae; phylum Streptophyta; class Lycopodiopsida; order Lycopodiales; family Lycopodiaceae; genus Diphasiastrum; species Diphasiastrum complanatum. Next base: position 53,380,664 of record CM055092.1, on the reverse strand, counting down.
ATTAGACAACATGGTGAAGTACTTGAGAAAAGATAAATTTTCAAATACTGATGTACAAATGATACAGAAAACAACTAGTGAATTTGTGGATGCAGTTCGAAGTGCATGGGGTGTTGATCATATAACAAATTATATGGTAAGATTTCGATGTTACACTACTATAGACAAATATGTGCAATAAAATTAGATACTTTTGGTACTAATTTAGATTATGTTTTTATGACATGCAGCACATATTACGACATCATTCAACATTCTTTGCAAGAAATAGTGGAAGTCTTAGCATATGGTCATTGCAAGGAATGGAAAAATCTCATTGGCAAGCAAGAGCGGCATTTCATAAAAGTACACAACATGGCGGGACTAGCACAAAGAGCAACTATATACTACAACTTTTCGAATGGTTTTTACAGAAGAATCCAAATTCGTCATAATACAAAATCGACGGATTATAAAAAAAATTCAAAAAGCAAGCAAATTTATACAAGCCAATAGGCAATAGACACACAACAAAATTTTGTATATTAAATGAAAATTTTTACAAAGTACAATTCAGCAGTATCTACTCTGCTTCCGATACTTTCTCTAATGAAAGTTGCAACTTAGAATCATGCAACAATTTTCTTCTTTCGTATGGATCCAACAATTCATAGTTTTCATGCTTACTGAGATCAACGTAAGCAACATACAATGCAAAATGAGATGATCTGAGCATGGAATTCACTGGTCCATATCCTAAAATTTTAAGTGCAATAGTTTTCCTTACAGAAATTATTTTATGCACCTTATTAAAATTATGTCCTCCAAGAAAATGAGACAGTGCCTTGATTGCCATAATCATTGTCTCACCATGTTGATGAAACTTTGCATGGGCAACACTTATCTCATTATCTTGAAGAGCTTCATATAATTCTCCTGCAGAAGATCTCTGCCCTCCTCAACGAATTGAAAAATCATCAAGAAAAATTGTTTTCTGAAATGAAAAATCCAAAGTAAGCTCCAGTATATAATCTGACATAACGAATCTACTAGTCCATAATAAAATGCAAAACTTACGCATTGAGCATTGTCTTCCTTGATTATTGTCTCTGCATCAATATTATGTCCACCTCTCGATGTCAATATAGTTGGTGAATAGACAGTTGGTTTTGGAAAACTAAGCTGACTTTGAATTCTAAGAAACTCCTCTTCAGAAGGTAGATCATCTTCTTTATTGCACATTTTCTCCACAGCCATTTTTAAGCAATCTTTTCATGAGTAAAGCTCATCATTATGTACATTGTCAACATCAGGGAGAAGATCATCGACATCAAAATCATTTATATCTGAAAATTCATCAAGTTCTTTGTTCAAACTACAAAGAGTCTCAGCTTCAATGAAATACCAAAGATCCGATATATCCGATAATGTCAAAATAGAATTATTATCTATATTATAAGTAGGCAACGTGATAAGATATTTATCAGAAGGAGAAAGGGTGTTGGGAAGTAGATTCAGAAGTGGAAGGGCCATCTTTCGAGTCGTCAGAAATATTTAACAAAAGAAACAAAATAAACGTAGATTGAAAATCAACAAATCTACATTTTTTATTGTGAATTGGGCACTCATCTACAGACTTGAAATCATTATGTAACTTGGTGAACATTCTGTCAAGCTTAGCTTTATAATTATGCTTGTCGAGTGCCACCAGGTCCTGATAATGAATCATATCCTTATTCTGAGATCTAAATAAGGGAGTACTCAGCAAGGACTTAAATCTGAGATAAATCTCAGAAAATGCTTCCACACCAGGACCCTCAATAACAGAAGGAAGAATAAAAAGAAAAGTAGAAAAAAAAGATTTGAAATACTCTAAATTATCACTAATACCAAATTCATGAAAAAAAAAAAAAGCAAACTATAATCAAAATTAGACATTTTGAGCAAAAAATACAGATGTGAAATTTCCAATATTGCTCTCAGGAGCAAAATGCAGGTCAGACATGAACCTCAAGGCAATGTGCGCTCGAAAGAAATATAAGAAAACAGGGTATCGGATCTGAGCGCGTGTACAAACATCAGATAAAAAAAAATGAGATGTAAGGCGCACTTGAATGCGATACCGGACCAGGCAGTATCGGTTCCAGGCGCAAGTAAGTCAACGGAACTTAAACAGTGGAAAGGGTGCGCTTGATATTGATATCCGGATAAGAAATCAAAATTTTGCGTGAAAATCCGCGTTGGACATGATCTATTTCTAAATTTTTTTTGCATGTGATATTGGAATCACAGTAGTATCGGTCTCGAGCGCATGGTGAGAAGGCGGAGTATTTTGCGAAGAGAGACGCGCCTGAGAGCGATATTGGGAGCGAAAACCGAAAATTCTACGAAAAAAATGAAAATTTCGAGGGTGTATATATAGGAAATTTTGCACATGTGAAAAAAATGGCTAATAACATGTGTCAACATATAACTGGTCCATGTGGATCGTCTGTACTGACAATGATGACTCAATTATGAGGCCATGTCGATTGGGACACGTGCACGAATTAGATTTGGACATGGGTCAATCTGCACGTGACAAATGTCAGATCAATCATTTTCTGTATAGTGGAATATTAATGATGAATCATGCGTCGACACATGTCCTTTCAATATTTTTGGGTCTCTTCGGGCAGTGATGAGTTGGAAGGGTAGGCTTCATCAACTGATAGCATTTCCACATGCTGCTCGACGAAACAACAATATTTAGAAAAATTTTATTTTATTTATATTTGGAAAATTGTATGTTACGTAGAACCTCAATTTCAAGATTCCAATTGGTCGACATGGCAACAAAAATAAGAAAAAAAATTAAAAAGCATTTTTCTCAAAAGCCCTCTTCGGGCTCTAAGTTTTACTAATGCGGTTGAAGGATTCTCAGTTCAAGAGGGAGTTGTTGAAGGGTGAACTTCATCAACTGCGTGTCATTTTTCACAAATAAGCAACCTGATTCCAATGATATGGAGTGATTTATCGGGTTACGTTCTCTTGCTTTGGGGGTGATGTTGATGGTAAACAATTCAAGATTGTCCCTTTGGATGTTGTTTTACGTTGTGCCATTTAATTTACCTTTCAGTGTTCTTAGTTAAGTTTGAATGATATACAAGGTTTTCACTTATAGCAACTCCATTCAAGTGGACTACTTCTCCTACATACGTTGGTGGCGGAGACCACGAGTTGCTCAGGGACCGGATTATTTATGGTAAGTCATCCTGCGAAGCAGAGCACGGCCAACAAAATAATCTGGCTAAGGCAGTTCGTGGACGAATTGGGTGAAACAAGGAACGAGCCTCTGGTCTTGCAGATGGATAACACCTCTGCAATACATCTGACGAAAGATCCTGTGTTTCATTCGAGAATGAAGCATATTGCGATCAAGTATCACTTGATCAAGGATCTAACTGAAAAGAAGATGATGCAGGCCACCTTCATCGGTACGAAAGATATGGTTGTTGATATCTATACCAAAGCCCTGGACAAAGGACTTTTTGAGAGACAGAGGAGCAGTCTCGGGATCGTAAAGCTATCATGCTTTGAGAGGGAGCTGAAGAAACAAAAAGTTTCTGTTTACAAAGCCTTGCTAGCTTTCAGCCCTCTACCTGACGAAGATGTTCGCGAACACGAAAGTCAAGAGACATGAAGCACGAAAGTTTCACGAACACCTGACGAGAAGACACGAACACGAAAGATTTGCGACGAGAATATTTTGTTGTCCAACACGAGAAAGTCAGAAGACGGATATGAAACCAACGACGCGACACGAAAAATGTCGCGAAACCTTTTCTGCCCTCATGCTCCAAAGAGTACCAGCAAAGATCATGCAAGTACCCAGAAGTATAGATATCTGATCTGATGGCATAACGTCAGCAGATACACTCTAGGTCGTGGCTAATCTGCCACTCTTGTAATTTCTTGATTAGTTGTAGATGCTTAATCACTCTAATCTTAAAGTTACATAGAGCGACTATATACTTATTGGATGATACTTGACACATACATGAAGAAGTCTGATGCTAGTAAGCAATCAAGACGAAATACAGACAAAAAGTCCGCCTGCGTGCGAGACGAGTTCTGTGATCAGGATCCATAGATATCCACAAGTCCGCTAGTAAGCGAGACATCCACTTGTGAGAGAACTGTATTTCTCTCATGCCAACGCACTGCGTGGATCTGCATGCAGTGCTTGAAGAATCAGAGAAAATCAATAGATGATCTTGTAGCCATTGTGCACATGTCAATTTATGATGTATGATCTTTGAATGCAAATGTGTCTGCTGTTATTTGTGTGTCTGATTTTCCTATTCATTTAATTCCGCACATCGGTTGAATTTGTTGAATGTTACATTAAATTATAAACGCAGATCAGCAGTGTCTGACTACATTCTGGAGGACTGTAGGAGTGATTCAGCTGGCAGTGTCCAGCGACCACATCTGAACTCCATCTGAATCGCATTGAGTCGCCGTTGCTTCGCCTTCGTGACCACGAAATTTCTCCATCAATTACCTTGTGTAATTGGGTTCATTTTATGAGCTCTCTCTCTCTCTCTCTCTCTCTCTCTCTCTCTCTCTACGTAAGGAGGCTTTCATATCTCTCTCTCACGGTGTTTCTCTCCCTAGGTGGCCTCCAGAGCTCTCTCTCTCTGTCTCTCTCTCTCTCTCTCTCTCTCTCGCACACACACACACACACACACAACAAGGCACTCTCTCTACTTACGCAACACAGGTCTCTCTCTATGTTCTCTCCTGCTGCGTTCTCTCTTTGAGTAGGTCTCTCTCTCTCTAAGTAGCTCTCTCTCTCTCTCTCTCTCTCTCTCTCTCTTCGCGCAGTCAATACTCCTTTCTGTATCTCTCTCTATGCATAGGGTGCAGGTTCTCTTTCTCACAAGTAGCTCTCACGCAACAGTTTGTAAACATTTAATATTAAAAAGAAAAAACATTTTGGGGTCTTATATTATGCATAATATACAGGGTCCGAAAAATTCATAAAATGAACCGAACGACAACTATGGTTTTCAAAACAATCATGGGTCCAAGGGTGTAGGTAAAAGGGTCTCTGCTAAGATACCGCGTGCAGGAAAAGCAGAATATGCCATGAAATGGTGGGCCAATATGTGATGAAATATGGTGGGCCATTCCGAAATTAATATCCCTTCATGAAAGATACATCTGCTCACTATTTAACCATTGACATATCCACCCAAAGGTTCAACGCCTTGAATAGGTGTGCAGTGTGGTCCACAGGCTGACGAATTTCAGGACAGCCAATCCTCAGGTTGAGCGTCGTACATACAGGCTACAGGGGGTAATCTAATTTCTCACGTTTCGAAGGCCGTAGCTTGACTTGTCAAAATGGACACGTAATTATAACATAGGGGTGGTCAGACCAATGGAATTTTCAACAAACCCATCTATTGACCCTCTAATTTGCTCAGCCAGCGACAAGGCAATTGCCTTACATACAAATCTTACAGCTGGGAAATGGCAAACCCACATTAGCATCATCATCGTTACACCGCGTCCGCCATATTGCCACCCGATTTTCGCGAAGCCTCCCTCTACTTCACCCTTTCGTCACTCCATCAGGATCGTCATCCTTTAGGGTCTTCAAAGGGTCTACGCGTTTACAACTTAAATGCAGCCTCTCATCCTCCACGATTAAGAAGCTTACTTCCATTCAGCCTTTGCGCTAGATTCACAGTGGCTAGTCTCTCGATTGATACACAGCTCTTGTTTTTTCCAGATGTGATCGTAATTGTACCGGGGTTTGTTGCAAATGGTGCTTCGTCTTGTGGATATTCACAAACGACGCCGCGAAAACTAATTCTGGAGTCGGAAGCTTTGGGAGTTAGAAGGGATCGATAAGAAACAAGGACAAGTTATTTCAGAAGTAAGTTTGTGATTCATTTGAAAATTCTTCGTCACAACTCTTGGAAATCTGCATTGCAGTTGTGCGTGTGAGACAAAGAAACATTGTGTATAATTGGCAGCAAAGACGATGGGAAACTACATGGAATGTGTGTCGAATCCTAACAAGAAAGTTCATGCAGTAAGCAATATTTCGAGCAACAAAGTAAAAGTCGTCATCCCCAACGGGACAGTGCAGGAATTCCAAACCCCTGTGCTTGTAGCAGAGTTAATGCTGGAATATCCACTGTACTTTGTGTACAGTAAACCAAGCTCTTCAAACGTGACGAGCAAAGCTGCAGCTATGCCTGCAGATGCACGTCTGGTACTTGGTCAGCTTTATTTCCTCCTTCCAGCGCGTGCTTTTCATTCAGGAAACCAAAGTCCCTCTAGCTATGGCGCCTCTTTTGACAAACTCAATTCAAATCAGAACATTGTTTCAGAGCCAGAAAATTCAAAAGACACAAAGCTAACCTCGATGGAGAAAAGCCATCAATCATCATTGTCTCGTAGCGACGATGCTGGCTTCATCAACTTACAGCTGCAAATGGCATATCAGACAAACCTAATTGCCAGAAACAACCCGTGGAAACCAAGGTTGGAAACCATTGGAGAAACAGGCGTGTACATTCAATGACACAAATTAACGAATGCAAGAAGCCTTTCCAGCTGGAGTAAAAGCTTGAGTCATAGAATCTATAGGGCTGAGATTACGAATCTCCTGTGAAGTCCTTTGACTTATGCTGACATAATTTTACACGGCATGACTATCTCCTACGAGAAATAATTAGTTCTGGAGACTCTCAGACTTCAGAAAATGCAAAAGAGCACATTACAACCTGTAAAGTCCTTCGCTAAGGACTTCCTTCAAAATAATTACGATTGAGTAGCTGGTTTGAGCAAGTTCTTGAGCGAGCTGAGGTCACGCAAATTTACCTTACGTCTGGTTCGTCGATCTACAAGCATCCAGTTTCCTCGAAAAAGATAAAAATTGACGTGCAAAGAGTGTAGAGAACAGGATTCAGGAACATCGGTGGAACGGTGGAGAAGAATGGTGGTCGGCACCCTGAATAGGCGTGACAGCATCATTCTGAACAGCGGAGAATGGACTGCAGATACAGTTAAACTCCCTCTTCCAATAATTTAACCCTTCAACCTCCGATTTCCCCTTCCTCCTTCCGAGTGAAGCTATTATCAAATACCCAAAAACAAGGCTAAAAATTGATTCGAACAGATTCTGAATTTTAAAATTTTGTAGGTGAATGAACGTCTGTATCACTGTGACAATTTTCAGCATCATTTTTCAATCAATGGTCTATGCCCATTGCACTATACTTTAAATCTTGCAAATCATCTCCTTGTCTTTCTACCAACTCCACACTAAGCTTAAAAGAAAGTTGCTTACTAAGAAGGTCCAACGAAATTATTAAAAAGTTCATTTGCAATAGAAATATCAAAGAAGTTGAGAGTGATCGTGCAATCGAAAAACCATCCAAAAGCAATGGAGTTATTTGTAGTCGACAATGAAGTTGCCACTGGACGAATTATACGTTGCTCAATTGAATCATCCAAACCAGAAAGAAATCCAGGATTCGACCAGATGTCGAGATCATCATCTTCGCCTCTCTCTCTCTCTCTCTCTCTCTCTCTCTCTCTCTCTCTCTCTCTCTCTCTCTCTCTCTCTCTCTCTCTCTATCTCTCTCTCTCTCTCTCTCTCAACTCACATTATATTGCTATTCTTTTATGTAACAACCCTTAAAAAACCACCATCTCTCTTCTTCACCCTCCATCTGCGCACACACACTCTCTCTCTCTCTCTCTCTATCTCTCTCTCCCTCTCCTCCCTCTCTCCACTCTCTCCTTCACCCTCCATCTGCGCTCTCTCTCCAAGAAGCCTGCTGCATGTTTGCACAATTACGTGAAAAGGCAGCAGCTAAAGGCCGTCTTTCCAGCTTGCTATTGTTCCTGCCATGCCATCATATCCTCCTACATCCACAATACCACGCTAATAATCTGACATTCAATTTGCACTGACAAGTCTCCGCCCAAGTCTACCTCGTATAGGATTTTGCAAATTCTGCATCGAGACAACAAGAACAATCGAAAGTGTAAAGGGCATACACGAATGGAGCTCTTGAGCAACAAGCAGAAACAACGCAGATGAAATTCAGATTCAGTTCCTTACGATCAAGGCAATCAAAAGAAGAAACCTCTCTCTCTCTCTCTCTCTCTCTCTCTCTCTCTCTCTCTCTCTCTCTCTCTCTCTCTCAATCACACTCACTCTTGAAAATTCTCTTTCCAGAAATTTCTAGAGCACGTGTTCTCTCTCTCAAATGAACATGTATGCATTTCAACTCCACTTCAAATGCCTTTCAACTGGCCATCAAATACGTTTTAGGGCAAACGTGGCCCAATCAAAACGCAAGAAACGCTTTTTCTTCATCACTGTTGACATTCTCTCGCCATTGGAAAACCCTTTTCTAGATCAAATTCTCCATATGTCGCCCTAACATTAACTCGCTCTCACACTTCATATATGTGGCATTTTTAGAACCTTAATCTTTAATCTAACCCTATCCTCCCCTAAATGTCAAAAAATTGGTGTCTGAATGGGAAAGCATATTCACATGTGCCATTGATATCCTAAGGGCCCTTGGCTTGATCTAGACGTATGAAATGGGTGTCTAATTGGGAAAGCATATCCGCATGTGTGCTCTTACTGCTCCTGTGATTTCGTTTGTTTGGTCAGGATTCCCAAAAATCCACCCTCCTAACATCACTCTTGTAGTGGCCAAATAAATTCAACTCGAATTCCAGTAAACAATTAGGCATGTATCACAGTACATGTTTAGCAAGGTATGGAATCAACTGTGAAAGGGATATAAGATGTGCATGTATCCCTGACTCCCGTTGAGTGCTCTCCCCTAAAAGTGACATTGGTTTCGTCTGAAGATGCATTAGTTTCATCTCATGTGATAGGAGTCAACTCCATGTCAAGTTGATAGAGACCAAAATGCTATGTCAAGTGATAGGGACCAAACTCGGGTAATAAACTTGAGCTATATCGAGTGATAGCGACTAGTTCTCCTGACAAAGGGATCAAACTCAAGCAACATGTTTGTCTTAAGCTTAAAGTGATCACTTCAACATCAAATTTGAGTTACCTCATGCGACAATGTAAAATCCATTGAACAAGGGGCCAAAGTCGACAAATCTTAATATACATCTGAATGGTAGGTAGCAAATTTGAGCTATACTCAACCTGTCAGGAGTTGATGACATCAAATTTGAGCTATCCCAAACTTTAGATTGATCAAGTTCAGTCACTCAATCACTTCGATCACTTCAACATCACTCAATCATCTTTTATGCTTGGATTGAGAGACTTGGATTGTCTTTTGTCAACCCACGTTTCTTCTTTGCTTTTGGATTTTTGTAGGTACAAAATTCCTGTAGTCGAAGCTCCACTACAATGCCTTCACATCTAAACTCTCAATTAATTTTGGACTTTCTCAAAATCCATTTTAAAAAATGGACAAGAGAATTTCAAGATGTCAATTAAATAACTGAAACTTTGACCAAAAAAAAAAAATCAATCCTCCAAAAAAAAAATTTAAAAAAAAAAGTTTATGGAGGCCCACCCGCAGCGGCGTGTGGAGCCTCCAATTTTTTTTTATTTTTTTAAAATATGTATGTATATATATATATATATATATATATATATATATATATATATATATATATATATATATATTCTTTAATTTTTGCGTCTGTCTCTTAATGCAGGAACTGACGACAGTCGAAGAGGCACTTAGCCAACCAGACTCTAATCTCTAGAGAGAAGCTATGGACAGAGAGTATTCCTCTTTAATCAAGAATCAAACATGGTCATAAGTCGAAGCTCCTATTGGCTGCAATATTATTGATTGCAAATGAATCTTTAAGATCAAATATAGTGCCAATGGAGCAGTTGATCGAAGGAAGGCTAGACTAGTAGCACGAGGATTCACCCAGATCTCAAATGTCGACTACAGTGAGACTTTTACTCCAATCGTCAAACATTCTTCGATCCGAATGCTCTTACCTTATGCTGCAGCTGCCAACCTTGAAGTACATCAACTTGATTTACAAACAGCCTATCTGAACGGAGTCATACAAGAAGATATCTACATGATCCAGCCCGAAGGATACGTTCTGGAAGGCATGGAGAATCATGTCTGTAAACTCCACAAAGCACTGTACAGCTTGAAATATTCTGCTAGAGCTTGGTTTCAGTGGATCAACACATTTATCATTGAACAAGGATTCAAACCAAGCACTACTGATTGCAATGTTTATTCAAGGTCAGTGCAGCAATCCTTCATTATCATCACCTTGTACGTTGATGATACGTTGCTCTTCAGCAACAATACTAGAATGGTCAAGGAAGCAAAACAGATGTTGTTCTAAGAATTCGACATGACTGATCTAGACGAAGCTCACTTCTGTCTTGGAATTCAAATCCACAGAGATGGAGCAAATCGACTGATTTACATCACTCAACAAAGGTATCTTCACAATGTTCTTAACATATTCAATTTGATGAATTGTAAATTAGCTCACTCACCAATGGATCCAAGCCTGCATTTGTCGAAGGACCAATGTCCCCGACCAAGCAGAAAGAGGAGCAGATGAGAGAATATCTGTATCGATCGATACTTGGATCTCTCATGTATGCAATGGTCTGTACAAGACCAGATATCTCTTTTTCTGTAAGCTCACTCAACCAATATATGGCTAATCCTAGCATTACCCATTGGAAGGCTCTTATTCGAGTCATGAGATATATTCGACCTACCATGGACCAGTGCATCTGCTATGGAGATGTCAGCAATGACAATCTTCATCAACTCAGTGGTTATTCTAATGCAAGTTGGGGAGGAGATGCAGACAATCGTAAGTCCACATCTGGATTTACATTCTTCTTCAACGGCGGTCCTATTTCGTGGAACAGTTGTAAGCAAACCTCTATCGCACTTTCCTCTACTGAAGCAGAATACATTGCTGCTTCTCAATCTATTAAGGAAGTGTTTTGGTTGAGAAATTTGCTGTCAGACATCAATCTGTATTTGTACAACCCTACAATTTTATTTTGTGATAATCAAAGTGCTATTGCCTTATTGGCCAACCCTAGATTTCATATTAGGAGTAAGCACATTCAGATCAAATATCACTACATCATGGGCAAGGTTCTCGACAGAGAGGTAAGCTTAACGTACTGCAGAACGTAGGACATGGTTGCAGACATCTTCACGAAAGCACTCAGTGTTAATCCACACAATAGATTTTGTGCATTGCTCAGTCTGAAGGTCTAGGCATTCATGGATCCAGATTAAGGGAGGGTGTTGGATTTATTCCCTCTAGCTCTCCTAAATCCCATTTTAATCTACCTCCATTTATGCTGTATATTTACTAACGTTGTCACACAGTTTGCATATTTACATGCAAATTTGGACAGACGAAGAAAAGACGAAAGAATCACAACATTGTGTTTCTACACAGTTCAACGTTCACTTCAGCACTTGCTGACGTCGCACCCTTTTCACGCTCACCCCATGCAGTTGCGCTAACGGATTGGACAACGATTGCAGCCACCCACGATCTCCTACAGATAGCACATCCACTTTGTACTTTCACATCTGCACACTTGTAATATTATGTAATATATATACTACACACCATTCGTGTAAAAGATGATGAAGAGAGCAGAAGAAGATGACATAAACAAAGTAGATGCCCTGAGCATTGATTCTTCACTTTGTCAGAATTAAGGTTTAATTCCTTTTTGTAGATTGAAATAAGCTTTGTAGGGCACGCGGTTTTGTCTGCTACTGTATTTTGCTCTACCGCATTATTGACATGTATACATGATATACTTAATTCTAATCGAGTCTCATAGTTGTCGTGGTTTTCGTAGGACTTAGGTATTGAACTTTTAGAACATTCCATTCACTCTTTTCTGTGGCTGATATTTTGGATGAGAATCCTATATGTGTCCTTCAAAAGACCAACAAGCCTTAGAGTTTTATCTATATGTCGTTTGATACCTTATGATGGGCACTCACATGCCAAACCCCCCTTAGTGACACTTTTCTCCGACGGGTATACTTAACACTTTCTTGTGGAGTGAGCTACTTAATTTGTGTTGCTAGACTGCTGGGCCACATGGAGGTAGGAGGGCATGGGCATAGAGGTTAAAAAATTCAACATCCCGAGGCAGGACAATCTCACTGGGGACTTGGGATAACTGAATAGCATTCACCATCTTGAAGATGAATGCTTTCAATGCCATCTTGGAACTAAGCTGGTTCAACAAACACGTGGTTGCTTTCTTGGCAAAGGCAATTAATCTTGTGTTGTTATATAATGGCAAAAGACCTTCCATCGTCAAAGTTGTGCCAGGAGATTAATTAGAGATAAATGACACATTTGAACCTGAGCTAGCCATTCCTTCAAATCTCATCCACCTCTTTAATGAAGGAAAACCACCAGAGACAAATCAGGTGACAAAGGATCAGATGGAGCACACATTGTCTATAACTTCAACTTTAAAGATGGATCCAAGTGCAAAACTCGAGGTCAATGAGCTCAACCTGTGTGATAAACGAAAAATCTAGAGTCCAAAGGGATTCATCATGGCACGTCGATAACAATATATCTCAGGCTCAAAGGAGCTCTCAGTTACATTTTCATTTCATGTTAATAAAGACGACCGCCAGTTAAGTAGGGCCTACATACTTTAGCTAATATTGTAGTTTTACACAAGTTTTAAATAAGTGAATTGGATCTATATTTTTCCTGTGCTAAGTGCAAGATGTATTCTTATTATGAAGTTAGTCTTTTTTGGCTGGTGAATAGAGCTCGTGCCTTTGTACTTCCGATAAAATTTGGCTGTTGAATCAAACTCGCACCATGAGTCTTAGGTCAAAGTAAAGAAAAAGCATAATATTCAACGAATGTCATTGCATCAAACAAGTAGTTTTTGTCTTAAACAAGTCGCATAAAGATTCATTTTTTTTTTTTAATATTTTTATGAAACACACCATATTTTTGAAAGCATGATTTTATGCATGGGACAATAACATATTGCAATGTGATTTGAAATCTTATTTGCAATGTAATTTTGAAGGCAATGTGACTTTTTTGATAAGCCATGAACTTCGTAAGGTTCATGGGATGATAGTATATTGCAATGCAATGTGATTTTTTAATCTAGACAACGAACTTTGTAAGGCACTTATAATTTTTAGTTGTAGATCTCTTTTGTTACATAGGTCTTTTCTCAGGTGGTCTAGGTTGATGTTAGACATTTATGGTTTTTCGCTTGCAATTCTCATGTTTTTAGACATCATTGGCGTTTCTAGCAAGCGTGCCTTTTGGCTTTGTTGTGAAAGCTATTGTGACTATTTTTTTAAAGCTGAGAAAAACGAGTTTTTTCTAAGTATTTTATTGTATTTTTTAATCTTGCTTAAGGGTGACATTGTTTTGTGTGATTTGTGTTCTAATCAAGACTAACATTAGGGTTAGGGCTAACATCTAGCTGGTACCTGTCATCATCACACCACACAAAACCACACAAGTAAGCACAATGAGGAAGGCAGGTGTCAACGCTAAATGTTAGTTGTTATCCATGTACAAAATAAGCTCACCAACTTGACAACATGCAATACCAATGACATTATATAGTCCAATCTTCCCTACTAAGTACTGCTTCTAGTGACAAGCCAAACCATAACCTTACCATATCAAGGCTTCTGCCATTCTAATCAGTATATTGGTATTGGTCCTTATCTTTACATTCAATCATTCATTAAGTATTGAAATCTAGCTGCAATAGATAGATTGCATATAGAAAACAAGAGTAGCTTGGAATTGTACATAAGTATAAAGGCAAATTCATGTTATACAAGTACTTGTACCTGTTGTACAAAGAATACGTAATGTACAGTTTTTGTGACTCTTGAGCATATCCATGCTTTCCAAGAGCACACAAGCTATCCTTCTGTTTTATGAATATTAAAATCTAATTTGTTGTATTAACAAGTTAAACAATACTTGTGTGCAAATACAACTACTAAAGAGCTTAACCATAACACTTACAATAGAATTAGGGCAATTTTATGCCATTCCAAACCCTATGAATGTAATAGCTCTTGCACAAATCCATGTGTTTTTAGAAGCATCTAGGTTGCCAACCCTTATTATACTAAATATTACCCCAACATATGCGTAGGTTTCAAAAGGATTAAGGCAAAAAGAGATCATTTATGTTCTGGAATTGTTTATGAAGCATGAGCAATGATTTTTGTTGATTATACTCCACTTTGTCCAAATGTAAGCAAGATAGGCCTAATGCGTTAATTCATAGCATCGTATCTTCTCTACTACAATACCAATTACATTCATAGACTTTGAGACCACATTATTTTGCGACTATGCAACCAAAGTACATTTGAAGCACCAACTGAATAGTCATCATAATGGATTCCTGTGAGGAAGTCATGACTTTTCAAAGACATCTTATTTTTTTTTCTTTTGAAAAACGGTTTTGTAGGGTTGAATATATGTTGTAGTAGTAGCCCTCCCGCCTATCAACAAGGGTTAGTTCACTGGATAGGCACCTAACTATGCAAAGATGCTACTTTTAGTTAGTTTCCCACTTTTCGTCTAACTCTACCACCACTAACACTACCTCCACTAACTCTACTCCCCTAAACTACCTTCACCATGATTGTAGGTGAAAGGAAAGGGAAGATTAGAAGAGATTGAGAAGAGAAGAGAGAAAGAGAGGGATAGAGAGTGAGAGTGGAGGTTAGCTCAAATGCTCCTTATGCTTGCTAATGGAGAAACATAAATTAAGACAACCAATAACATGAAAATAGAAAGTAATAGAAAACACAATCAAAAGCATTAGCAATAGTGAATAGCAAATGAGGATGCTTCTCTCCAAAAAGTGATAGAGTTTCCTCCTTCTCATTAAGCATGGAAATAGAGTACAACTGGTACCTTTTTATAAATGGGGAATTAGGCCCTTGTCCCAAAATCCTATTGGCTAATATTCACATTGATCCTATCCATTCATCTTGGACCCAACTTGATCCATGGGTCCACAAAAAGTACATTGGAAATCACAAGATTCATGTGAGTCCAAAATTGGACCCAACTCTAAAAAATAAACTCTAAGTTTAAAATTGACTTTGGGTCTCAAGTTTTATTTTAATTACAAAGGGGCCCAAGTCTATTATTTTTTATTTACAACTTAACTTGTGTGCTCATTGATCCATGGGCTTATACGCGCAGGATGCCATGCCCTCGCAACACATTTTATTGGTCAATTTTGTTTATTTACAATGTGTTGGGAATACCCCCAACAGGACTCACGGCCTGAAGTAGTGCCGGTCCTACAACACTCTGCCGGTTTAGTAGACAGTCTTCTTGGCCCGCCTCTAGTGGATCAGGTAGCTCGTGACGTCTTCCATGAAATTAATGTGGTCCAGTTTCTTCAAGTCCTTGGGCCTGTGAAGGGACTTGTGGACTCAAGCCAGCCAGTCTTAGTCGACCCACGCTTGCAATCTGCGCATCCAGGGATCGCCAAGGAATGCAGCTCGGTAATAGACTCGAGCGACTGGTAGCTGATCTTCGACTTTGTCAGAGGCTAGCGCCTTACTAGGATCAAAGAATATGGGGGGGGGAGAAAATTGTCCCACTTGGTTTCAATCCCCATTAAGTGCTCTAAGTCCTGGGCGTAAGTGGCCGGATCCACACAATTTTTGCTTGATATCTCTCTATCTTTCCCTCTCTAATGCGTTTTGAGGCTAATGCTAATACACTAATTTCTTGTACTTTTGCTCATTTATGATTCATTACTATCATTCTTTGAAGCTTAGCATGCTAGATTGTGGTTAAGCCATAACTTCTGTACTAGATCTTGCTATTCAATCTAGAATTAGGTTATTGTGATAATCATAAACCTTAATTAGATCTATCATACTTGTGGATCTTCCCCACACGTGTGAATTCTGGAAATTTTGTCACGTACTAGTTCCGTCTTCAGGAGTGGCAGTAAAAATGGAGAAGTATGTCTCCTTGATTCAAAAGCACGAAGCCTTGAAGTGGAACCATCAAATCATAAAAGAAGAAAACAACAAGAAGTTGTTAGCACTCCGGGAAAGCATCAATAAAGTCCAAGAGGAAATTCTCCCGTCAAAGCAACAAATGGACCTCATATGGAATATGTCCAGTAAACTCGACGCAAGCCTTTCAGTGTAGAAAAAAGATGACCATAATGATAATGCCAGAGACCTGAGCAAAGCCGATCCATCAACCAACAAGGTGCTGCTCTTGGCATGCCGTATCAAGGATCTACTACTGGCTCTCTCCACAAAACCACCATAGATTCCTCTACTTTTACACTTAGTTACCTCACTCCTCTTCTTATTTTTTCGATCCTTTTTTATCTTACCAACCATCATTTTCTCCTTTTACTCATTCAGCCACCTCCGCATTCACTTTTGACACCATACCCACCACATCCTCTCTAAAATCCGATGACCATTTTTAAAACAATTTATTTCGCTAACAGCTCAGTATAACCTCATAACTAACCCACCACCCTCTTCTCGTGAACCATTCTCACCTCCTTCACCACCTGACTTCAATTCTTTCGATCAAGATCCACTTGATGAGACGGTGCAGCCTTCTATGGACTTTCTCCATCTCCTTCGAGGAGTAAGAGCGAAACCTTAGCTAGATCAAAGCAGGAGGGTTCTACTTCAAAAGTTCTTGATACCAAGAGTGCCACCACATTGGATGACTATCTGGCAAGACCCTCAAGGAAGTTGCCAGAGAAACCTATAGAAAAGGTCAAAAGATGCTATGATGATCGTAAGGAGTCTGATGAGTTTCAAAAGACCTACAAGAAGGGAGAGCGAGCGGGGGCAAAGAAAATAATGGTTGAAGAATATCCAAAGCTCAATAACCTTGTGCACGTCCTATGACCAAAACCCTCTTAGAGGATTGTAATGCTGCTGATTAACAACAAGCATCTACAAGAATACCTAAGAGCACCGAACTAGAAGAGGACTGATCCCTACTATGTGCCAATCAAAAGGAGGGATCCTTGGGAGAAAACAAAGCCAGCCGAGTGATAGGTCAATTGGCCTATCATTCCAGGGATTGACCCCAGCTCAACCTTTGTAAAGTATCAGGATGCGCTCCTAAAGTTTTAATATACCTATAGGTGAAGTACGGATACCGTAGTCCAAGAAAGCGCTGGCATTTGCATGTAGATTTTGGAATAATCAATTTTTTGTGATTTTGTCTAAACCCTAATTTTGATTGGATCTCTAGATAGTGAGGTTTCTGGACTTCATTTGAGTGCATTTCAATCTTAGAAAGTGGCAAGAGTCATTAGATTGAGGATAGATTATAGGTTGATCAAGATTTCATGATTCTATGTGTTGATTTGCTTGGTATAAGTGTTAGAAGAGAATTGAGAATTTGTGATTTCCTTTTATAAACATTTCTTATTGCTCAAAGGAGTGCTTTAGATCAGGTCATTGCTACATGGCTACATCAAGTGGATTCATGTTGGAAGCCTCAAGTAACTATTTATTGTGGAAAGTGAGGACGAAATCACTTCTTGAGATGAACGATGTTTTGGATATTGTTGTAGGTTTGGAGGAGAGACCAACAACACAACAAGATCAATTGAGGTATGACAAGAGGTCCAAAAGAGCTCTACACATGATAAAGATGAATGTTACCAATGAGCTTCTCAAGGAAGTTGGTAAGAGTACTTCATCTAATGATGCTTGGGATTCATTGAAGAAGCTTTATGAATCAAAGTCTACTTCTTGAGTGTTGACTCTAAGAAGGCAAATCTTTTCTTTTTTGCAAAAGAATAAAGAAGTACAAATACTTTTATTTTGATAGTGAAACCATTGAATGATGAGTTGGCTTGATTGATGAGAGCATTAAGGAAGGAGAGCTTGTTCAAGTTATTCTTAGTGGATTTTTGGATGATCATGCTAACATTGTTCAAAGTATTGATATTCAAAGGACTTTGCCAAGTTTTATTGATCTTCAAGAGATCTTGATCAATGAAGAATATAGGCTTCAAGCAAGAGGTAGATCTTCATCAACATCTCAAGTTGGGGAGGAGGCTATGTTCATCAAGGGCAAATTCAAGGGCAAAGGCAAAAGTAAGTGGTCTAAAGGGCAAGATCAAGTGGATGCTTCTTCAAATGGCAAAAAGAAGGATAGATCAAAGCTCAAGTGCTTCTATTGTGTCATCAAATGACACTTTGTAAGTGAGTGCTACAAGAAGAAGAGAGATCAAGGAGACAAGCAAGGTAATCTTACTCTTGAATCTTAATGAGGATGTTTTGGATGTTCAAGATGCAAATGATGATACTTTTGTGATGTCTTTATGTATGCTTGCTAATGATGGAGATCTAGATCCATGGTGGATTGATAGTGAAGAAAGTTCACACACATGACTTTTCACAAAGAGTACTTCACTTCTTTGTTGGCATATGGAGATGACAAGAGGGTAATCTACACAGCCAATGATGGTGAGTGTGCAATCAAAGGGATTGGCACCATTCCTATTTCTCTCTCTACAAATAGGAATGTTCATTTGGAGGATGTTTTGTTCATTCCATCTATTACCAAGAGTTTGCTTAGTGTGAGTCAATTGCTAAGTAAAGGCCTCAAAGTTGAGTTTGATGGAGACGCTTGTATGATCAAAAGGAAGGATATCTTGGTTACAAAAGGTAAAAGACAAGGGAAGTTGTTCAAACCAAATGCTTGTGTTATTGCTAACCAAGTTGGTTGTGTTGCAAGAGAGCAAATACCTATTAGGTTTGGCATAAAAGGATGGGACACCTCAACTTCAAGTCATTGGAGGTAATGGCTAGAAAGCAAGTTGTGATAGGTCTTCCAAGTTCCTTAAAAGGTATCAATCATGTTTGTGAGTCTTGTTCTTTGCTACAAAGCCTTTTCAAGTTGTACATTCAGATATTCATGGAACTACTACAATTAGCAATAGTAGAGCTAAGATGTAACTTTCATTGATGATTTTAGTAGATTATCGATTCAAAATGGCCTTAGTTACAGGTCAAGACTTTACAAATCATTTTATTTGTAGATTCAGCTAATTCATTACATCTAGGATAGTACGGGGGGTGCTCTTTCGATGTATAATGAAGTAATGAGTCAGTAAACTATTGATTAATTCATTAATAAAGTGAGAACCTCGATCACTAACAAGCTCAATTGGACTGCCAAATCTAGTGATAATATTTTCATAGAGGAAGCGTGCTACATATTTTGCATCTGCTTTGCATGTTGCTCTAGCCTCTATCCACTTGGTTGCATAATCAGTGGCAATCAAGATATATTGTGACTGGGTGCCACGTGCTGCTGGACTAATAGGTCCAACAAAATCGATACCCCATTTGTGGAATGCTCCTCTTTCAAGTATTGGAGTAAGGAGATTGTGGTCGACTTTCTTGGTATTCTTTACGCGTTGTAAATGTCGCAAAATTTTATATAAGCGTAAGTGTCTTTAAAACGGTTGGCCACCAAAATCCAGCCAGAAGAATCGCCCTAGCAGTAGCATTGGAGGAGAAATGTCCATCTCCAATACCTTCGTGTGTCAAGGCAATAATCTGTCGGACTTCAAACTCATGTGCACAACGTCCTATAATACTGTCAACACCTAACTTATATAATTGTTTCGCAATAAGATGATATGGTAAAGATTTCATAGTAAGCTTTATTTTTTGTAGTTTCGTCATGTGACATCTGAATTCTAGATATTCTTGGCTAATAAAACCAAGTGGTTGATCCATGAATAAATCTTCTTCTAATTTTGCATGCAAGAAAGCAGTTTTCTAATCCACAATATGGATTTTGAGATCATGAGCCACTGCATAAGCAAATAACAAGCGAATTAATGTGTGTTTAACTACTGGTGAGAAAGTATCAGTGTAGTCGATCCCATATTTCTGTGAAAAACCTTCTGCAACCAACCTTGCTTTGTATCTGATATGATCTTCATCAAGACCTGTTTTGATCTTGTAGATCCACTTGTATTTAACTGGTTTTCTTCCATCAGGTATAGGTGAAAGATTCCATACATTGTTCTTATACATGGATGACATTTCGTGCTCCATTGCTTGAATCCAACGATCTTTATTTGGTCCATCAATAGCTTTCTCGAATGTTTGAGGTTCGTCTGTGAAGCCACAAAATTCGATGGCTATATTTGTTGAAACATCCTGACCAAACCTTACTGGTGATTTTTTTTTTCTATCAGATCTTCTCACAATTTGTACAGGTTTTGAATTTAATTCTGCATTTTCGGGTTGGACCTGATCTGCTTGAATTCGAACTGCCGATTCGAGTCTTTCAAGTACTCGATCTTGAACTCCCTCTGAATCATTACTATGTCTTGATGTTAATTCTTGTTTAGCATCTGCTTGCTTTACTTTTGTCATTGGTAACTCATAATAAGTCTTGAGAATTTCATAGTCGACTAAGTCATTGTCTACTATGTACTTTGACTTATCGAATTTGACATCTCGAACTACTTTTATTCTGCCAGTTTCGGGTATGTAGACTCGATAATATGATGAATGTAACTCAATCCTACCATAAAACCTTGTTTTGTCTTTTCATCGAGTTTCTTTCTCAATTTGTTTGGTATGTGCATATGAACTGCGCAACTGAATGTTGAGCAAGATTTGGCTTTGATTTCCACCATATTTCGTGAGGAGTTTTATCCGGTATTCAAGATTTTAGAATTCGATTCTGAAGATAATTCGACATAGCCGTGTGCTCCACCACCAATCTTAAGGTCTTTAAAGAATCAACACTAGGGATTAGAAAACAATGTTTTGCTACAAATCGACCTTTATACCTATCAACCTTTTCTTCAGCATCTTATTTAATTATGAAAATTTATTTTCAGGAATTTTATTCTGATACTCTAGCAGCTCCATGACTATCCACATGTAATTTAATATGTGGGAGTCATATTTCTTGTCCATGGTAGCCTTCCATTAATCAACATCAATGTTAGACATGGCTTCTTTCAATCACAAGAAGGATCAACAATAAATTTCGAAGGTGGATACATGGGTCAAATTGACCTTCTTGAAAATATTTTGACATGTTGCTGATTTTTTAGTTGTGGCTGAAATGACTCTTGATCTAAGTAAGAATTGATTGTAAGTATATCGAACTTGGTCAAAAGTAGTAGCCACAAGAATAGTAGGCTTCCCCTTTAGGTCATAAAACTAATCTTCTACAAATATTATATCTCTACCAGTATAAAACTTGTGTGTAATTGGATTGCAAAGTTTGTATGCTAGATAATCAAAAGAATATCTTACTAAGTTCGACTTAATGCTCGTGTTGTCTAGCTACTTTCTTAATTTAGCAGGTACTTGTCATAATGTATCAACCCAAAATACTTAGGAAGCGAGGCATGGGCTAGCTTGCACTTAACACCCTCTATGAGAGTTCTATTCTTCCTCTTAGCTACAACATTTGACTGAGGTGAGTAGTTAGTAGTGAATTGTTGTAATATCTCGATAGACTTGAGAAATTGATTCCCTATAATAGTGTAGATCTTGAACTATTTTCAGATTTGACAATTGTTGGAAACTATTTAGATTTAAATGGTCTAATTTGAAATGCCAAAGCAAATTCAATTTTTTAAGAGAAGAAGTATGAAGAGCTTGACTATTGGTAGAAAATCAATGACTCAATTTATAAAGGTAGGCACATCATTTACCAAAAGCTAGAATTTTCTTCGACCTGCCAGAAACTGTGCAACCTTTAGCGTTGAACTCAACCCTACGACCTAAATCGACAATCCAGCTTAATGAAAGCATATTTTTAGTGAGATTCAAAACATAAACATTGGATAAAAAATATATATCACCATTCCAAGATTTGAGTTTTACGATGCCAGTTCGTTGAAACTTAAGCATTTTGCAGTAAGAGCAATGGTACTCAGTTTACAGTTTGCAAGCAAAAGGACCATTTATGATCTCTGCCTATCTTGACAAATTTTCTCTTAACCAGATCTTGAGGGCTTTGACCTATTTATAATCATATGCAGCTCGCATTCGAATCTTCTAGACTACTTATTAATATCAAATCGTAGCCATACACACACGTGTCCATGGATAACTCTCCAATACACCTACCAAGTTTGGCCTAAGTTGGTATCGACATACTTTTAACATTGTACACCCACCGCGCTAGGTAACACATGTCTTGGGATAAGGATAATTGTCTAGATCATGGGGGATCAGTTCTCTAGTCCTCATGACTAGTGCCCTTGAGCCTCCTTCCCGATTCCAAGAGATTAATCATGAATTAAAATCTTAGGGGAAAAGCCTTAATGTAGAAAAATGTTCAAATTTCAACATCACATAGAAGTAATGAGAATGCTATATAGCACCTCGTTTGTAAATGTTGTGGTGCCACTGACCAACTAAACGTGAGCATATGTACTACGTTCGAAGAACCTTGGTAACAAACAAATTGTAGCTCAACACTACCGTTTCTAAGACATCAAAGGGGATGTTTGTTAGTACAAAGAAGTCATATTGATGGTAAAGAAATAAAGGTTGCCCCTTTGGATGTCATGTGCCATTGAATTTGCCTTTCAATACTCTCAAGTTAAGTTTTGAATGATGAATTAAGAATTGACATAAGTGAAACACATCGGAATTTGCATCATAAGACTCCGAGTTATTTCACACATAACAAATTTATTCTAAGTGTGATTTATTAATGCTACCTCACATACTAAGGTCTATCCTTGACTTCCTGCCACCTACACATACTTTGGGTCAACAACAATTATGGTTGGGCAAGCAACTATGGCTTACAAGGTAGTCAAGGGCCCACCACCATCCAAGAGTGTATAAAAAATAGGGGATAGTGCAATGAAGGCACGTGTGATAAATATGTGTGGTTTTTATCCTTAAAAAATCTCTCAGCGACAAAACTCAAAATGATTTTCATGACATATGCAAGTACCTAGTATTTAACCATTGACTTGTCCACCCAAAGGTTCAACCCTTGCCATCTCATCCACCAATACTTGTGATAGTGGTGGCATAGGCTAATGATTTTCATGAGAGCCAAGGTTGAGAGCAGTGTTGCTACTGCTTGCACGATGCTTGACTAGTATCAACAATGGTATTATAGAACTTCTTTGGACGGTATATGATTATGTAATACGAGGGTCTAGAATCCAATCCCTCATTATTAACTATCTTAGGACTCATAGTGATACTTACGACAGCTGGGAAATGAGCAGAATGACACAATACGCCGCGTCCGCCCATTCCTCTTTCGCCCCTCCATTAATCTTCAAACGGTCTCCGCGTTCTGCACTTTCACCCCCAACCTTTCATCCTCCACAAAGCTTATGATTTTCGTATTAAAAAGCTTGCATTCGGCCATTGCACTAGACTGACAGAGGCTACTCTCTCGACTGTTTCTAGCGAGGCTTGCTGCAAAAGGTGCTTTGGGTGGTGGAGAGAAACAAGGAACTGAGTTTCTGTTTAATTTGAAAAGCTTTCCTCACTACTCTTCAAAAACTGCAGTTGTGGGAGCAAACACGATGGGAAACTACATGGCTTGTGCCTCGAATCCTAACAAGGAAGTTCATCCAGCGAGCAGTATTTCGAGCAACAAACTGAAGGTCGTCTTCCCCAACGGGACAGTGGAGGAGTTCCAAACTCCTATGCTTGTAGCAGAGTTAATGTTGGAAAATCCACTCTGCTTTGTGTGCAATAAACCAAACTCTTCAAACGTAGCGAGCAAAGCTGCAGCTATGCCTGCAGATGCACGTCTGGAACTTGGTCAGCTTTATTTTCTCCTTCCAGAGCAAAGTCCCTCTAGCTATGGCGCCTCCTTTGACAAACTCAATACAGTTCAGAAAATTGTTTCAGAACCCGAAAATTTAACAGACGCGCAGCTAAACTCGATGGAGAAATGCGATCAATCATCATTGTCTCGTGGCGACGATGCTGGATTTATCAACTCACAGCTGCAAATGGCATATCAAACGTACCTAATCGCCAGAAACAACCCGTGGAGACCAAGGTTGGAAGCCATTGGAGAAACAGGCGTGTACATTCAATAACACAAAGCAACAAAAGCAAGAGGCCTTTTGCAGGTGTAAAAGCCTAAGTCAGAGATCTTAAGGGATGAGATTACGAATCTCCGGTGAAGTCCTTTGAGTTCATGCTGACAGGCATGACTATCTCCTAAGAAAAATATTCTTTCTGGAGACTCTAAGAGACAAAGAGGCAAAAGAGCAAGTTACAATCTGATAATCATAATGAAGTAGCCAATTTGAGGGCGTTTTTGAGCGAGCTCAGGTCACGTAAATTTGTCCTAGGTCTGGTGCGTTGATTCACAAGCAAACCAGGTTTCTTACGAAAAAGTTAAAAGTTAAGGTGCAAAGATTGCAGAGAGCAGGATGCAGGAACAGTAGTGCAACGGTGGAAAAGGATAGTAGTTCAGCATCCTGAAAAGGCGTGACAACATCAATTTGAAGAGCGGAGAATGGACTGCACATCCTCTTCCAATTTGAACCTTCTACCTCCAATTTATCCCTTTCCACCTGTTAGGAGTGAATCTAATTATCAACTACCGAAAAGAAAGATCAAGAATTGTAGATGAACAAATTATGAATCCTACAAATTGTAGGTCAATGAAAATCTGCATCACAGTGACAATTTTCGGCATCATGTTTTCAATTTGCGCTATACTGTAAATCTCACAAATCATGTCCTTCATTTTCTATCAAATTTACAGGAGAGAGTGATGCTGCAATTGAAGAAACTTTCAAAACTATGAACAGCGGACTTATTTGTTGTCAACAATGAAATTGCTTGTGGACGACTTATACGTTGCTCACTTGAAGCATCCAGGATTCGACCACATATCGACATCATGACTGACACGTGTCTCTCTCTCTCTCTCTCTCTCTCTCTCTCTCTCCCTCGAGATCCTCCTATCGTGTTGGTGGTCCATTTCTGTCCATTACCAAGATCTTCCTCTTTGTTGCATCGGCTTGCATCGGGTCAAAGGGCACTGGAACTTGAGGAGTTTCTCCAAGAAACTTGAGGAGTTTCCCCAAGACACGCTTAACTAACATTCATTCGTCATGAACTCATTGAAAAGCCAACTTAGAAAACGTGACAAGCCTAAGCGCGACCTGATCTCGATCCTACTGATAATGGATGCTCAACTTTGATATGGATCTATCAAAATTCGGATTCCTACATTCTACATTCTATTTTAAATGTTTCTTGAGTTCTTACAAATTATAGATTATTGCTACACTAATCAAGTAAGAACAGGAAATGGATTTGAAACTACACCTATTGAAAACACCAGAATCAATAAAACTGAAACAACTAAGATCTACAATTCTACAAAGTGCTTACAACAATTATCACTCAACAATTGTAAGAAGAACTCCTCAGGGAGTCAAGCTCAAAGCAGCATCAGATCAGAATGGTATTGATCTACCACAAGGCCCTGCACATCTACCTGATCTTAATCACAAATCCAAACTTAAAAAGGGAAGAATCAACAACAAAACACATTCATACATCAGTACTCGAACTTAATGCATGAAAATAGAGCATAGATGGAAATGCAAATAGGAAGATCTTCAATTAACAATGCAACAACATTTCAGTAAAATATCTAGTGCTTGGAAATGGAATTTAATCTAACCCATACTCATCCCAACAGCCCTTTTTCCTACTTTGATTTTTACTCTCTCAAATGCAACCTACAGAAAATGAACTGTTTTTTAACAGTCTGCATATTTGAACTAATTGTCGCTACAATCTGCATTTTTACTCAGGTTTTTCCACAGGCGAAAAACCCGACACTCGACATTGCCGCTTATTTTTATCTTCCTGAGCAACTAAGTATTTAGCGACACCATATTTTTACATGTAGTTTTTGACAGACGACAATTAGGGCAAAATGCGACACTGTTGGAGTATTCTCCTTCTTGCCAATCATCTAATCGGTTTTAATCTTCACCCATTGTTTATCCAGTTCTGCAGATTTTTCCGTGTGTTTACACAGTCTACAGAATTACAAGTGTTTTTACACAGTCTGCAGAATTACACGTAGTTTATGACAATGTCGCATTTTTCACCTGACAAAAATCTTGTGTAAAATCACAGTGTCGCATTTTTTGCTTTTTCCAAAGAGCCTCAAATGTTAAGGAAATGATTCTGGCAAAGTGTGGGACAACCCTAAATGAGATTTAAGGGCACCTTCGCTTTTTTGTGAAAAACCCGACAATGTCGTCTGTGGCTGTTTTAGTTCATTTCTGCAGAGCTATAGTTTTGGTTCATTTATGCAGACAGTACGTTTATGGCCAATTTCACCCCTTATCAGCAATCAATGACAAGGACCGGATGGATGCCAACGAATCATCAGCCAACTAGCGATCGCAATTGACGACCTAATTTCTTAGTATAAATAGCTGTTCATATTCATACAGATTAATTCATTAAAAATCAGAATTATCAGAAGCATTTGAATAGTTAGCTCTCTCTCTCGAGCTTGTGAGCTTGAACACTCCTGAGCATTCTAACTCACTTCTACAACCTGACCTCGATCCTACTATGACTTGATCTACTACCTGATCTCGATCCTACTGATAATGGATGCTCAACTTCGATCTGGAAATATCAGAATTCGGATTCCTACGTTCTACAGTCTATTTTTTTGTTTCTTGAGTTCTTACAAATTATAGATTATTGCTACACTAATCTAAGTAAGAACAGATTTGAAACTACACCTATTGAAAACACTTGAATCAATAAAACTGAAACAGCTAAGATCTGCAATTCTACAAAGTGCTTACTACAATTATCACTCAACAATTGTAAGAAGAACTCTTCAGTGAGGCAAGCTCAAAGTGTTGGATTTACTCCTCCTACTCTCCTAAATCCCAATTTTAATCTGCCTCCATTCATGCTGCATATTTTTCTAATGTTGTCATGCAGTCTGCATTTTTACACGCAATTTCGCACAGACGAAGAAAAGGCGAATGAATCACGACACTATGCTCTTACACAGGTCATGGTGACAGGCGAAAAGAGGACACTACCTTACTGAATGCCAAAGGTGCCCTAACAGATAAGGCACCCTGTAAATCTTATCCTAAGGCCATTCGTAAGAGTGATGCACTTTTGCGTCATCACCAACGTTCACTTCAGTATTGGCTGACGTCGCACCCTTTTCACCCTCACCCCATGCAGTTGCGCTAACAGATTGGACAACGATTGCAGCCACCTACGATCTCCTACAGATAGCACATCCACTCTGTACTTTCACATCTGCACACCTATAATATTATGTATATATATCGGATACCATCTGCGTATTCGATGATGATGATGATCAGATGATCAAGTGAGTTAAGAAGAGACTAAGAGAAGAGGTTTGATTCCTCATTATAGACAGAAATAAGCTTTGTAGGACACGCAGTTTTGTCCGCTACAGTTTTGTGCTCTACCGCATAATTGACTTGTATACTTGATATACTTAATCTGACACAGTTCATTTGTTCTGCGTTTTAGATCTGTCAATATTGTTATGCTTATTCTTCATTCTGTCTAATATTTCTTGTTGCTCTTTCTGGTAATAGATGATTAACTTTTAGTCTTGTCTTTCGCAAAAAATTTGCGACTAATTATCAGTTGAGCACAGTCTAGCTCTTTGCGAATCATTTGTGACAGATAATTTGTCTTGCAATTCACGACTAATTATTCATCTAGCGCTTCACCCATTTAAATGTTTGGCTACGTAATCTAGAATGACTGTGATGTCTATCACTAAAGTTCTGTTCATTCTGATAGGCATAGTCATGCTTAGGGAGAGAGTCATTTAACTCATTCTACTGTGCACGAACATTTTCTGTTCAAGTTCATTTCTCGTTCGTTTCTTGTTTGAGTTCGTTTCTCGTTCGTTTCTTGTTCGAGTTCGTTTCTCGTTCGTGTTCGTCATCTATTCTTCCTCTCTCTCTCCCAACACAAAGCAGCATCAGATCAAAATGGTATTGATCTACCACAAGGCCCTGCACATCTTGATCTTAATCACAAATCCAAACTTAAAAGAGGAAGAATCAACAACAAAACACATTCATACATCAGTACTCGAACTTAATGCACGAAAATAGAGCATAGATGGAAATGCAAATAGGAAGATCTTCAATTAACAATGCAACAACATTTCAGTAAAATATCTAGTGCTTGGAAATGGAATTTAATCTAATTCATACTCATCCCAATAGCCCTTTTTCCTACTTTGATTTTTACTCTCTCAAATGCAACCTGCAGAAAATGAACTATTTTTTAACAGTGTGCATATTTGAACAAATTGTCGCTACAGTCTGCATTTTTACTCAGATTTTTCCACAAGCGAAAAATCCGACACTCGACACTGCCGCTTATTTTTATCTTCATGAGCAACTAAGTACTTAGTGACACTTATGTAAGTTGTTTTTGGGCCATTTAGGAACTTCCAAAAACGTGACACTTTTTGCAAAAAATGCGAAAAATGTGACACTGCATTTTTACATGTAGTTTTTGATAGACGACAATTAGGGCAAAATGCGACACTGTTGGATTATTCTCCTTCTTACCAATCGTCTAATCGGTTTTAATCTTCATCCATTGTTTATCCAGTTCTGCGGATTTTCTCGTGTGTTTACACAGTCTGCAAAATTACAAGTGTTTTTACACAGTCTGCAGAATTACACGTAGTTTACAACAGTGTCGCATTTTTCGCTTGACAAAAATCTCGTGTAAAATCACAGTGTCGCATTTTTTGCTTTTTCCAGAGAGCCTCAAATGTTAAGGAAATGACTCTGGCAAAGTGTGGGGCAACCCTAAATGAGATTTATGGGCACGTTCGCTTTTTTGTGAAAAACCCGATAGTGTCGCCTTTGGCTGTTTTAGTTCATTTATGCAGATATAATGTTTATGGCCAATTTCACCGCTTATCAGCAATCAATGACAAGGACCGGATGGATGCCAGCGGATCATCAGCCAACTGGCGATCGCAATTGATGACCTAATTTTTTAGTATAAATTGTTGTACATATTCATACAGATTAATTCATTGAAAATCAGAATTATCAGAAGCGTGTGAATAGTTAGCTCTCTCTCTCTCTCGAGCCTGCGAGCTTGAACACTCCTGTGCATTCTAACTCACTTCTTAGAGTTGTTTTAGAGATTGTTATTGCACTATTTCTCATCAGCATTGCGCATTAATTCAAACTTTCATTTTTTGTCGCTCAGAGATAGCATAGAGTACGTGGCTTCAATCCACAACTTATTGTACTCATTTACTTCTGTTTCGTTTTGAATCAATACTATTCTTTATTGCGTTCTGTTTCGTCTCAGAATGTATGCATTTTTGTAATTCTTCGCGACTAATTCGCAAACAATTCGCGACTAATTATTTGTCTGGTACTTCTCAGATCTGAACGTAAATACAACGGAACCTTTTTCAAAATTTAGTACGGTTGATTGCCTCATTTTTCAGGATAATAGCGAGCTGGAAGACAACATTTTCAAGGTAGCGCTCAAGGGCAATGCTTAGCTACAATCCTTCACAAATTAAAATAATATCGTTGTTTCTATATAAAATGATGGGAAAACTCATGATCGTACAAGAAGATTAAAGTATTTAAAATAATACTGTAGAACGGCAAAAATGAATTAAGCGTGATAACAGGAGCAAGTTTAAAATATCTAAAATAATACCGTAGAATGGCAAAAATGAATTAAGCCTGATAACAGGAGCAAGTTGGACGAGAGTTCCCTCCTTGCGAGTTTCACTCTCGCATTAACTCTCGCGTGATGACCTTCAGAACTCTCGCAAGGCAGTCAAATTAGTTTCTGAACTCTCGCCAACTTCTCTAGGGTCTTAGAAAACTGTGAAGATGGTCTCTGCAAAATTTGGTATGAACTAAGCAATGGAAAGTGTACTTCTCCTAAAACGCACTCTAGAGTCTTCTCTATATAAGTAGGGAATTCGAGTCATTTGTCACTTTACATAGCGAAACTATTGTCGAATTTTCACTCAAATTTCCAACTATCTCTGAATGCGATCAAACTTTATACACACCATCCTGAACACTTTTTATCACATGTTGCAATCTCAATTCCACCTGTTCCACCTTTATCCTGTCAAAATCCATTGTTTTTTTCTTTTTGAGCCTTTTCATCTTTTTCGCACCTACATCTCCAAGCTACAACCCTACATCTCCAAGCTATAGCCCAACATCACCATCAGCATGGCCTCTTCAACCAACATAGATAACTTACCATCTAGCCCATCTGACAAGACCGACACCACTCAAATCGCTCGACGCAAAATCTCTAAATCCACCCACAGACTGTCAGATCGTCCCATGTTTTCTTCAGCTGATTCTCACGCTTTATACACCAACAAATCACCACAACACAAAGAGCAGTCGAATCCGCAGACGAAGAAGAAGTTGTTCCGCAAATATTGCAAGCGAAACAACCACGAAATTCAAGACTGCCAGATACTGCAAGCAAAGAACAACAGCAAAGGGCAGTCGAATAAAGTTGATCAAGAACAAGTGTGTGTGTAAAATATAGCATCAGAAGCTTATCAGAGATAGATGAAGTAGATGCCTTGCGCATTGATTCCTTATTGTCAGTAATAGGTTATTCCTTTTATAGATTCACACGGTTTCACCCGCTATTGTCTCGTGCTCTACTGCATTATTGACATGTATATTTTGCTATACTTAATTTGATAACAGCTCTTTTGTTCTGCGTTCAGATTTGTGTCAATATTGCTATGCTTATTTTTCATTCTGTAAATCATTTGCGACAAATAATTTGTCTAGATGTTCATGACAAATTATTCTTTTGGTATTTTATTAATGTTTGGCTACATAATCAAAATGACCATGATTTCTATCACTAACGTTCTGTTTGTTTCTGATAGGCATAGTCATGCTTAGGGAAAGAGTAATATAGCTCATTCCCCTACGCACGAACACTTTATGTTCGAGTTCGTTTCTCGTTCGAGTCTTGAGTTCGCTTTTTTTTTTGTGTTCATTTTCTTTTCGAGCTATTTTCATTTCTCACACACGACACACCCTCTTTCTCCAACATGATGCAACACCACGGGCAACACCTCAACCAGCCCCAGCAAGCAACAGCACCCCAGAAGTGTCACACGACGTCATCACGGCCTAGTAGCACTTGGTCACCTTGCTCCATGGGTTGGTAGCAGCCCAATCCACATTGGATGGCCGGGTGGTAGAGTTGGCAACTAGCAACACAAGGTTGTGAGCGGAGCTCTCCCAGCTCCAGCAAGACCTGTAGATCGCACAACAACACGAGCAGACCAAAAAGGACCAAGTCCTGCAGCTGAAGAAGAACGAGGCCAGCCTATAGGATTATATCAAGGCTCTCTTCCAATCAGTGACACGGACACATTCAATAAGGTCCAGGAAGCTCAACAACAAGCTCAACATCAGCCTAGTGGCCAAAACAAAAAATCAATGTCTGAGAGCAGAGGTTCAAGCCTTACAGCAAAAAAAGTCCATATGGTTAGCCCACCAATGCCCACCAATAGACCGCTCACCCAGCATGAGGCAGATTATTTGAACCAGCAGGTGGAGCTTTACAAACAAACACTGGCATGCTACCAAGCGTTATTTGATGGGAATCGCCTTCGCACACACCAAGAGCTAGCACAAGCTAAGCCGGCCCTCAAAGATTGGCAACAGCACGTGGCCCAGTAGCGACAACCGGCCCCAATGGTAATCCCACCGCTACCTACACTAGAAGTTGCACATGCTAGCATGAGCCACGATCGAAGATCTAATGTAGTGGGGCAGGTCGATGAAGGACAAGACCAAGGCCCATATCAAGGCCTAGACACTACCCAAGGGCCAGTGAATCTCCTCATGCAAGAGAACAAGGTCAAACCGATGACAAGACGATTGTGAATCAAACACGGACAATATTTGAGTTTGCTCCCAAACAACATGAAAGCCGCATTCAGCAATATGTTGAAAATTGGTGGTGTAGCATAAACGAGTAGAATGTAGTATCCTGATGGGAATCAAACAATCGATTCCGAAGATAGAGGTCTGGAATCGAAATATAGATTGATATACTAATAGCCAAAACTTACAACGGGTAGTTGTGGATCAGAAGTGCTTTGGTGTAGCGGAAAGAATCAAGATGTAATGTAGTTTATATAATGCATAAATAAACAACAACAGTTTTGTGTGGACAAAATTGAACTCTTTGATTAATAAAATGTAGAGTACATGAGCGTGAAGCAGTGTGCTGGTCTATGAGGCACAATTGTAGACCTTCAGACGCTTGATCGTTGGTAGATTGTTGGAGGGTTTGCGGATCCCAAGGCAATCCTAACCCTAGTTAATAAGTAAGAGGGATTTGGCACCCTGCGTGTGTAAGTCCAACCCGATGATCACATAGTTATTTGATTACTTACAAGTCAATAAAAGAACTTTAGGCCTTTTTGCGGGACTTCTAATGTTGTAGGGCCTAAATGTCAAGTTAGTGAATAAAGTTGGGTTTCCTTCCAATTTGGATGGTTTCCACTCTTTTTTAAATTTGAATAATTAGGAAGGCATAAATGGACCAATAGGATTCAGAGGCCAGGGTTCTTTCAAGAAACCTTCGCCGAGTTGCAGACACCTTCGATTGTGATCACAGAACCTCCAGTTTGAAGCGCGAACAATTCTTCCCAGCAGATTTCTAGAAACATCTGAAAAACCGTCAAAAAACACCAAAAAATCACCAAAACTCTAAAAATATAGAAAAAGAATCTTGTCCGATTCACTGTGCATTGAAATCATAGTGACCTCCCAAACTTTTCTCTGGTCGGTCACAAGTATGATCCGTTGTTGATGAATCATCATCCTCTTTTTGAACCACTGGTTTGATAGTCCAAATTGCAGGATCAACTTTGACTGCATGTTCACGATTTTCAAAAGTGAGTTTTTCGGTACTCCAGTTATGAATTACTTGCGCAACTCATAACCATGGACGACCCAATAGGACTCGGTAGACGTTTGGTGCTTCTGATAAGTCCATTACTACAAAATCAATGACGAACTGTACTCCCGCATTAATTCTCACAGGTATATCTTCAACCATTCCTCGTGGACGAACTGTCGTTTGATCAGCTAGCTTAATGGCAAGAGTCACAGGCTTGATCTTTGTAAGGCCCCATTTTGCACAAAGCTTTGTAGAAATCAGGTTAACTCTTGAACCACCATCTATCACAGCTACTTCCTTAGGAAATTGTCTATGTTGTATTGGCAAGGTGATATTCTTTTGTTCACTTTCCCAAGCGGCTCCAAGATGGAGTACTTCATTAGATTCTTCAAATCCAACACAAAAAAATGGCTCTTGATGGACTTCTGGTTCTGCTTGAGCTTAACTTTTGCGCTAAGACTTCTTTTGCTTTTGGCACCAACTTCAGAAACTCTTCCAATGAGATATTAATCTTACTAGATAAAATATTCATGAGCAGTTTTGTTTGTGACACTTCCGGTTTAGTCATCTTGAAGGGTTCTTCGTGATGATGCAACTGATCATTCATATCTATACGTGAATTTCTTCGTGGCTGCAATGGTGAAGAACGAACTTCGTCGGTTGCTTTAGCAACTTCAAGCTCCTCTTCTTCTTGCAGATGTTTAATCCACTGCCTCGTATCCTGATATCTTCTTTTTCCTGCATGAAGATTTGGATAGACTCCAGATGTTGTTGGTATATCGTTCAATGGTACAGAATCAGCAGGTACTGGATCTGCTACTGGTTCTTTCTGCTTTTGTGCTCTAGTGACCACCATCAAGGATACACTTGATTTATACTGAGCTACTGGTCTTCGCTTGATTGTTATCAAATTTACAGGAGCTGTAGCTGGTGGTGGCTTCGGTCTTGCTGAACAGTCTTTATAGCAATGCCCATAACCACAGTCACGATAAAATGGTACAATTTTTTTTTATTTGGACATTCTGCAACTCTGTGATTTTCTCCACATGCAAAGCAACCAAGCAATGCTCTGGTCCAGTTTCTAGATGCTTGTTGTTACACGACAGCATAAATAGAATATTGTTCTGAAGATCCATCTTCTTTCTCATTACCATAGTTCCATTGCTCAGCACTTATGTGCGGTTCTGGTTCCATCAAATTGGCAGGAGGTGCGGAGTGCTTTGGTGGGGCTAATAAGGCTAAACGTTTCGGGTATTCAAGAGCAGATTGTCGAGGTCTAGCTGTTGGATTTCCTCCATGCTATGGTTCTCGATATCCCATTTGGGCATACCGTTGTTGAATTATCCAAGGATTGAAGTTGCAAAAAGCAGTCTCAGGATCAGGCAAATTACACAAATGGCACACACTAATTTCCATTCGTTTTTTCAATTGAGGACACTCATTCACTATGTGATTTCTGACCCAGATCTAGTCAATCTAGCATCAAAGAGACGGAGTTAGTTGTCACACGTAGGTTTGTTCCCATGAGAGCGATAGTATAGTTCAGATTTCAACATGAATGGAGGATCTAACACTAACATTCATTAACACTAAGCATTAACACTACATCCATTAACCCTACTTCCATTAACCCTAAATCCACAACAATGATAGAAACTTACTCTTCTCTCTCTCTCTCTTTCTCTCTCACAAAAAGCAGAAGAAATAGCAATCCCAATAATGATCAGATCCAACAATTAGCAAAATCCAAAGAAAGCATGAGAAATGGAGGAGAAGAGAGGAAGAGAAAGGACATTCATCAATCCATTTCTATAGAGAACCAATCTGCTTTATTGAAATGAGAAAATGAACATCAGGAGCAACTCGAGGTGG
Source organism: Diphasiastrum complanatum (assembly GCA_029204225.1). NCBI lineage: Eukaryota > Viridiplantae > Streptophyta > Lycopodiopsida > Lycopodiales > Lycopodiaceae > Diphasiastrum > Diphasiastrum complanatum. The sequence continues at coordinate 53,345,727 of CM055092.1, read as the reverse complement.
TCTTCTTTTATAGTAGAGAGGAGGACCCTGGCCTCTGAATTCTATTGGTCCAGTCTTGCCTCTCTTTTTATTCAAATTTATAAAAGTGTGGGAACCATCAAAATTGGAGGGAAACCCAACTTTATTCACTAACTTGACATTTAGGCCCTGTGACATTAAAAGTCTCGCAAAAAGGCCTAAAGTCCTTTTATTAACATTCTAATTAATCAAATAACTATGTGGTCATTGGGTTGGACTTACACACGCAGGGTGCCAAATCCCTCTCACTTATTAACTAGGGTTAGGGTTGCCTTGGGATCCGCAAACCCTCCAACAGTATCCCCCACCAAAACTGGTGGCGGTCCCACGACACCTGCAATATGTAGTTTTTGGAGACTTTTATTGGCTGCGGGCCGAATCTTAATTAAATGATACTGCACCTTCTCCATAAAGTCAAGGCATGAAGTATTGAAATCCAAATTATGCGACAGGAAACAACGGTGGGCTCCGACAATCCACTTGGAAGTTGTCCATGAGGTGAAGCGGGATTCCCAAGAGCCTCCCATCATAGTCGCATAGAAGTACAGTCGAGCAATCGGTAGCTGATCTTTGATTTGCTCTGAGGCCATCGACTTATTTGGATCGAATGCCAGGATAGGAAGGCAATCGTCCCATTTGGTTGCCACTGACGCCAAAAGAGTTAGATCTTTTGAAAACATTGCCGATTGTCGCACCGTTGGATCCGGAGAGTGGACATACTCTCTCTGATATGCTTGTAAGGCCCGGTGGAAGTCCACTGAAATGTTCCAACTATAAGGCTGATGGATGATTGGCCAATTGGGCGTATGGATGGTGATTCTGTCCATAGCCAATCCCAAATCTTTCCATTTATGTCTTCGCGGCATTGGCACGTAATAAGGATCTACCCGCAACTAGCAAGGGCTGGCGACGTAACTCCTAATTGATTCCAAAGTTTTCTCAAAAATCGTGATTCCCCATGTCGGCTGCTCTCCCAGTGCAGGTATTTTGTCCAATTCTTTGCCGGCCTCGATCTTGGAGGTCTTAAGTTTGAGAACCCATCCACCACGCGAGGACTCATGTGGATGTTGCTTTAAGAAGGTCTAGATCTGGTCCTCGACGCTGATGGGCCTTCTGAATAAATGGCTTATCCTTGATGAGGATGGGCCCGCTTGTACTGCCTGTATGATTGGCGGTTGATCTGCTAGATCTAGAGCTCCCCCCTGGTCCATGCTCGAATCAACCCCTGTATCCATTTGTATAGCTTCTTGGAGCGAAGGGGAGAATTGCGGCATGATCGGGACGAGGATTTGTGGTCCAGCTTCCAACACTTGAGCAGCGGCTTTTTCATAGGCATTGATGGTCTCTTTTGCCTTTGCCAACTCAGTTGAAGCTGTTCCTTTGAACCTATCAAAGCGGGCTTGGAGTCCCTGAAGGGCCACTTTGTATGTTTCCACTTTCTTGAACAAATATGCAATCTCCGTCGGGTGATCGGGTATTTGTGTTTGCAGATAGGCATTACGCTCAATGGTGGTCACATCCAATTCACCTTGAAGCCGTGTGCGATCTTGTTCGGCCATCTGTAATTGCCCCTTCAGCAGCTACACCTGTTGCTTGGCCTCTTGCATTGCCTTATCTACCTGATCTTGTGCGGTTGTCAGGGCGTTTTGCAAGGAGCTGATGTAGGTTTCCAAGTGATCAGCTTGTTGCTGGACCAATGTCTTTTCGCTTTCAGCCTTTTCTTCATGTTGCTTGGCTATCTTCACCTCTCGATCCAGTTGGACAATTTTCTGGCTGATCAGGTGTTTTCGGATCCTAGATAGAGATCCTTTGCTCCATTTCCTTCTTCTTATCCAGCATAGACTGGATCACTTGCCCAAGGCTAGAAACTAACCCTAGAGCATCACCAGAATCGATGGTCGTGGAGGTGGCAACAGCAGGAGATCCTGATGGTACTGTCCTTGCTAGGCATGGAATAGGTGCCAAGGTCTCTTCTTCTTCAAAAGTATCCTCTTCTTCAAACCTTTCAGGAACCGTGGCGTCGAACTGCTTTGGTGATTTTACAGCTGTGTCGACCCGAAGTGTGGCTGGGCTACCTTGTGTGGGTGGTTGCTGACTGGCATCTTCGACACCAACAGTAGATTCATGGATATGCCCGAATTCTCTTCCAGGGGATTGGGTTCAAAGGGCGCTGGGCTCTGGGGCATTTCAAATATTTTGGTGGACCCAAGGGGGTCGGAATCATCGAACATATCCATGAAGAACTGTGTGTTGGGTGAGGTTGCTTCGATGTGCGTGGGTGAGGTGACCTAAGCAGTTGTGATGGGAATGGTAGGCCCAATGGTCATAAACTGTCGCGAGGGAAACATCAGAGGCGAGGGGAATGGGAAGTTTAGTGCGAACAACAGCAGGGGGTGGAAGCGCAACTGACGAGGTATGCCTAGTGCGATGTCGTGAAGCAGAAGGCGAGTCAGGAATTACGATCTCGCTTCATGGACGACGACGACTATGAGAACTTGAGGTCTAATGAGATGACTCGGTCGGTGCTTCTTCATAAACCAAAAGCACAAAATCCAGGTGGAAGCCATGGATTCTGTTTTCTAAGTGAGAAGCGGCTAAGAGGGACAATAGAGAGCCAGCGGCAAATTGCTGCTTTGTATTGGCCTTAATAGCTCGTTTGAGCTCACCAGAAACAGTCTTGAACCAGTTATATGGTTCAAGAGGGGTTTTGGCCAACTTAGTGTGGGACTCCACTATCTTGTGAAGGATTTGAGATGTGATGCAGTCTTTCCTGAGGTTGCCAACCATCAGAAAATGATTCAACAACTGGGCAGCGATGTGGATGGAAGGCTCAGTGATGGCTTCCAGAAGGTAGCCATCATTAGTCCAGTGCAGATCGTTGGTGAGGTCAATGTTTGGCTTGATGGCCTGTTTGGCGTGCTTGTGATTGGGTGAGGCTTGCGTACCGGATGAGATTCCTATAGCTGCAAGTGCGGCCTTAGTGATGCGCACCTTGTGTGTGGCTCCCTGGAAGGTGATATAAAACTTGGATTTCTCTGCCTTCCACGTACTGAAGGCAAGAGTGATGAAATCCATATTGATGCGTCCCAAAAAGGCTCTCTCATGAATACCCATTGCAGTAAGTAGAGGCTCCGCAAGGGTCATCCACTAAGTGACCATGCTTGTGCTAGGAAGAATCATGATGTCCGTTGCAGATGGGACACCACGATGGATAGTATAGCACAGAGACTGGGAAGTATCGATAGAAGACATGATGATCAGAAAGGAATTATAACTGCGTGAAAGTGTATCATACATGAGGAATGAATCGAATTCAGCCAACTTATAGGTGAATTTGGTGGGTCCATTACACTGAATAGTAGTTGGGCTGATCAGTTCTGAACAAAAATTTGCAGGCATGTACAGTATTGTAAAAATAGGCTATAGAAATATCTGCGAAGGTTTCTAGGGATCTGAACCTATCAGGTGAATGTTTTCCAGAGCTAGCGAAGGATGAACCTTCGCCGAGGAGGCTCCTTCGCCCAGGTACCGTCATAAATGCATTTTTTCACAATCTGGACCTATGGACAACCTAATTTTGACATTTTAAGACCGTCTAGCAGGTCGGCGAAGTTTCATAATGAGGTTATGATGCTCGACGAAGGTTCCCAAAATGGCATATCACTGAACATTTGCCTGACTCAAAAATTGAATTTTCTCTTGTCAAAAACCTTCGCCCACCTCAATTTAGATAAATCAAGGGTGGATGTACAGTCTAAGAGCTCAGCGAAGGTTTCTGATACTGTATTGGCCAAATCTGTCCAAAACAGTGGTTTTCTAAGTCATTTTCTAAAAATAAAAATATTGTGCTTTTTTTTCCTTATTTAGATGACTTCCTAACTTTTGCTCATCAGTCTTTCCTTATTTTTTATTTTTTATTTTTAACTGTCTTTTTCCAAAAAAAAAGTCAGCAAACTAAATACTGAAAACAAAAAATTGAAAACAAATAAAATGAAAAAATATAGTGAGATCAGGCTTGCTGAACTGGTGGAGCAGGCTGCCAAAACTTGCGTAATCGACTGCCATTTATCGGAGTATCAAATCGTTTTCCATCCAAGTGCTCAAGAATTATTGTGCAATAGTTCAGGATTTTCTTCACTTTATACGAGCCTTCACCAGTAAACTTCAACTTACCCTTGATCAGCTTGGTTTTGTACATCAATGCAAGATCTCCTACTTCCAGATCTTTCTTGTGCAATCGACGATCGTGCCATGCCTTGCGTCGGGCTTTCTCTACTGCTAAGGCATGAACTGCCATCAATCGGGTTTCACATAATTTGGCAATGCTTCATGACGAAGTTGTAAAGACTGATCATCATTAAATCATTCTGTTGCTGCTATGCGTAAAGATGGGATTAAAAATTCAATTGGCATAACAACATCTTGACCATAAACTAGTTGAAAAGGTGTTTGATTTGTACTATTTTTGTAAGCGGTTCTGAATGCCCATAATGCTGCATACAGTTTATGTTCCTAATCAGACCGACTTGCTTCAACTGTCTTTGTCATAATGGTGCAGAGAATTTTATTGGAAGATTCAGCTTGGCCATTCCCTCTGGAATAATAGGGAGTACTAAATTTGTGTATAACAAAAAAATCTTCCAGTGAACACTTTATTGTTTGATTAACAAAGTGTGTACCCCGATCACTGACAATTTCGATCGGACATCCAAATCTGATTATAATATTTTCATATAGAAATTTGGCCGTAGATTTCGCATCAGCCACTTTGACAGCTTTGGCTTCAACCCACTTGGTCATATAATCAGTTGCGACAACAATGTATCGGGCCTGAGATCCTTGCGCAACGGGATGAATAGGACCAACATAATTTTCATTTTCTAAACGGTGCTTGCGATAAAACCGGATGTAAGGGTTCATAATTCTGTCGAGTAGGCCGTCGTGCTCGCTGGTAGACATCACATGTTTGAATAAAATTTTCTATGTCCTTATGAAGCGCAGGCCACCAACAACCAGATTGCAAAAGTTTGCGAACAGTAATATCTGTAGAGAAGTGTCCTCCACCCATGCCATCATGTGAAAACATGATTAAATCTGGTACTTCATGCGGTAAAACACATCTTCGTAAAATATTATCTGCTCAACGACGATCCAATTGTCCTGCAATTAATTGACAAGGTTGAGTCTTATGGATCAATTGTCTTTTCTATACTTTTGTCAAAGAGTCATTCGGTTGTCCTAGTATCAGGTACTCAACAATATCTGCCGCCCACTCAGGTACTGCTTCAACATAGAACAACGCAGCATCTGGCAGTTCATCATCCACTTCAGTATTAACTGGTGCGGATTCAATTCGCGAAACGTGATCGGCTAGATAATGTTTCTTTCCCTTTCGAACCACAATTCAAAAGTCAAATTCAGTCAATAATAATAACCATTTTGCAATATGTCCAATATTACATGTCTTGTTTACCAAGTAAAGTAACGGTTGATAATCCGTACAAAATGCAAAGTGCGTTTCCATGAGGTAGTGACGAAATTTTCGAACAGAAAAAATCATGGCTAGTGCTTCACGTTCTGTTGTTGAATAATTCTTCTCTAGATCTGTAAGCTGTCTGCTTGCAAATCGTATAGGATAATCCTTCTTACAGTCACCTGGCTGCGTTAAAACTGATCAAATGGCGTATTTTGAGGCATCCGTATGAACATGAAACTCTAATGTCCAATCTGGAGAACGCAGAATTGGTGCTGAAGATAATGTTTTTTTTAACTTTTCAAAGGCTTCTAATGCCTCTACTGTCCAAATAGGAACAATAGTTAATTTGTATATAGGTCGTGCTAAATTTGCAAAGAAAATAATAAAAATTCGATAGTAGTTCGCATGAGCCATAAACACATAAACTCCTTGAATTGTTGCTGGCGGCGGCAATTCCACAATAACTTTGATCTTAGAATAATCGGTGGCAATACCATGTCTTGATATCACATGTCCAAGCACCACTCCGTGAGAAACCCATATCTGGCATTTTTCTAGATTTAGAGAAATCTGATATTTGCGGCATCTTTCAAAGACTTTCTCGAATCGATCCAGGTGGTCTGTATCTATACTATGAGCTCCCAAGTCGTCCAAGTAAATTTCAAGGAATTTCTGCAGATAATCTTTAAAAGGCAAATTGCATAACTCTTTGGAATGAACTTGGTGCATTACAGAGTCCAAACAACATTACTTTGTAAGCATAAGTGTCCTATTCTGTTGCAAAAGCAGTTTTGTGGCGATCGGTAGGTGCAATCTTAACCTGGTTGTAACCACTAAATCCATAGCTTCCGCTCCAGCAAGGCGATCCAAAATGCTTTCAGTAAAAGGTAACAGAAAGTCATCCTTCCGTGTCACTTTATTCAATGCTTTGAGATTCACACAGATTTGCAATTTCTCATTTTTCTTAGGAACAATGACAATCGGTGAAATCCATTCGGTATGCTCGATCTCATAAATGAAATCGGCGTCAAGCAATCTCTGAAGTTCTTTCTTTATCAGATCTGCCACATTAGGATTACAACGATAGAACTTTATAACCTTTGGTACTGCATCAGGTACTAAAGGTATGGTATGTTCAATAAATGATGTCGGAATACCCTTCAAATCTTGATAAGTCCATGAAAAGCAACCTTGATACTTAATAAGTAACAAACGGAGTGCTTGATACTGTTCAGGAGTAAGTTGTGATCCCACTTGTACAATTTTTTCTGGTTCTCCTAGTTCTGCAAGATTCATTGGCTGCGTCCTAGCTGGGCCATCGCAAACCTCTTTAGATTCCCGCATGTGTTCTTCAGGTTCACGATGTGCTTTAGGTAAAATGATAACCACATCATCCATTGTATAACGTTTTAGAATGTTGTAAAATCTGGTGTAATGATCCTTCGATAATGCTTTGGTGAAGAATTCTGCTGCCATAAAATCTGTCCTACAGTAGATATTGCCTTACTTTGCACTTTTTCTCTATGATAGTGATACATGATTTCAATATGCTTGCTTTGAGAGTGAAATCTCGGATTTAGGGATAGTGTGATTGTGCTTGCCTCCTTAGTAACATTTGTGGCAGCTATGTATTATGATTCAGTTCATGATTATACTACTGAGGTATGTTTTTGGCTGTTCCATGAGATTGGGCCTTGATTGAATAAGAATATAAATACAGAAGTCGATTTTCAGGTGTCGATATCTCTTTCCCAATATGCATCCGTATAGCCTTTAAGAATGTTGGCAGATTGGCTACCTCCATAACAGATGTACAGATGTTTTGTTGCTTGTACATATTTCATGACCGTCATGAGTGCTTTCCAATGGACTGTTGGTCCTGGATTTGATAGGAACTGGCTAAGTGAACTGATTGAGTATGCAAGATTGGGTCGAGTGCATAGCATTGTTGAGCCAATAATAGAGTGAAATGGATATTGTTTCATATCTTCCTTTTCTACCTCGGTTTGAAGATATTGTTCCTTTGATAGTTTCAGACCGGGGTCGAGTGGAAAGAAGCTTGATTTACAGTTGGTCATTCCATATTTTTCCAACTCGTTAGTCATGTGAGAGATTTCAACTAATTTAGTCATTTTGGTCATATTTGTATATCTTGCAATTGTGGCCAATTTTCATATTCGACTTAGAGTTTGACTTTATGCTTGTGATATCTTGCAATTCTATGTGTAGAATGCTTATTAATTGTTATTTTCATATCCACATGTGTGAAATATAGAAGCTTATTGTTTTTGTATGGACAACAACACCAGTCTATGTTTTGATTAATATTTGATCATGATCTATTAGAGTTTGCATCTCATTCATAGTGTAGATGGTGGTTTTTCTACATTGGCAAGATTGGTGATTTGCTTGTCTATCTAACCAAAGATCAAAGGGACATTTTGGATCCTAATGATCTGAAATTATTCACATGGTATCAGAGCTCTTGTGTTTCAGGTTATGAATGAAGCATTCACATCTATCAATGATTTGGAGAAGATGTCAATGCTAGAGCATGGTAGATTGGATTCTACACCAAAATCGAGTTTCCTTGCATATGTAGATTGGATCTTTTGTAGATCAAAACTCTATATAGGGTTATAATCTTGATCAATTCTGATTTCACACATTACATGTTGGATTTGGCCAATTTTTAGAGCATTGGAAAAGCCTAAGTGGTGGCTACAAGATTGCATATCAAGTTTTAGGCAATTGCATGTAGATTTTGAAATATTCAATTTTTTGTGATTTTGTCAAAATCCTAATTTTGATTGGATCTCTAGATTGTTAGGTTACTGAACTTCATTTTAATGTATTTCAATCTTAAAAAGTGGCAAGAGTCATTAGATTGACAATGGATCATAGGTTGATCAAGATTTCACTATTCTATGTGTTGATTTGCTTGGTATAAGTGCTAGAAGGCAATTGAGAAGTTTCATATCTTTTGATTTCCTTTTGAAAACATTTGTTGTTCTTCAAAGGAATGCTTTGTGCATTGAAATGGGTTGAAAGAAAGGATCAGGTCATTGCTACATGGCTACATCAAGTGGAGTCATGTTGGAAACTAATGATAGGCTTACCTCAAGTAACTATTCATTGTAGAAAGTGGGGATGGAATCACTTCTTGAGATGAATGATGTTTTGGATATTGTTGTAGGTTTGGAGGAGAGACCAGCAACACAAGAAGATCAAGTGAGGTATGACAAGAGGGCCAAAAAGGCTCTACACATAATAAAGATGAATGTTATCAATGAGCTTCTCAAGGATGTTGGTAAGAGTACTTCATCAAGTGAAACTTGGGAAGCTTTGAAGATGCTTTATGAATCCAAGTTTATGATCAAGTGAGGTATGACAAGAGGGCCAAAAAGGCTCTACACATGATAAAGATGAATGTTATCAATGAGCTTCTCAAGGATGTTGGTAAGAGTACTTCATCAAGTGAGGCTTGGGAAGCTTTGAAGATGCTTTATGAATCTAAGTCTACTTCTAGAGTGTTGACTCTAAGAAGACAGATCTTTTCTTGTTTGCAAAAGAGTGAAGAAAGTCCAAATACTGTTGTTTTGAGAGTGAAAGCTTTGAATGATGAGTTGGATTGCATTGATGAGAGCATCAAGGAAGGAGAGCTTGTACAAGTTATTATTAATGGATTGTTGGATGCTCATGCTAACATTGTACAAAGTCTTGCTATTCAAATAACTCTTCCAAGTTTGATGGATCTTCAAGAGATCTTGATCAATGAAGAATATAGGCTTCAAGCAAGAGGTGGATCTACATCGACACTTCAAGAGGATGCTATGTTCACAAAGGACAAATTCAAGGGAAAAACCAAAAGTAAGTGGTCTAAAGGGCAAGATCAAGTGGATGCTTCTTCAAGTGGCAAAAAGAAGGATAGATCAAAGCTCAAGTGCTTCTATTGTGGCATCAAAGGACACTTTGCAAGTGAGTACTACAAGAAGAAAAGAGATCAAGGAGACAAGCAAGGTAATCTTACTCTTGATGAGGATGGTTTGGATGTTCAAAATGCAAATGATGATGCTTTTGTAATGTCTTCATGTATGCTTGATAATTGTGGAGATCTGGATCCATGGTTGATTGATAGTGGAGAAAGTTCACACATGACTTTTCACAAAGAGTACTTCACTTCTTTGTTGGCATATGGAGATGACAAGAGGAGGGTGATCTACACGACCAATGATGGTGAGTGTGCAATCAAAGGGATTGGCACAGTTTCTTTCTCTCTCTACAAATAGGAATGTTCATTTGGAGGATGTTTTGTTCATTTCATCTATTACCAAGAATTTACTTAGTGCGAGACAATTGATAAGTAAAGGCCTCAAAGTTGAGTTTGATGGAGATGTTTGTATGATAAAAAGAAAGGATATCTTGGTTGGAGAGGGTAAAAGACAAGGGAAATTGTTCAAACTAGATGCTTGTGTTATTGCTAACCAAGTTGGATGTGTTACAAGAGAGCAAATACCTATTCAAGAGGTTTGGCATAAAAGGATGGGGCACTTCAACTTCAAGTCATTGGAGGTAATGGCTAGGAAGCAAGTTGTGATTGGTCTTCCAAGTTCCTTAAAATGTATCAATCATGTTTGTGAGTCTTGTGCTTTGTCAAAGTCACATAGACTACCTTATACTAGATCTACAAAGCCTTTTCTAGTTGTACATTTGAATATTCATGGAATTACTACAATTAGCAATAGTGGAGCTAAGATGTTTGTAACTTTCATTGATGATTTTAGTAGATTTTGTTGGATCTATTTACTAAAGAACAAAGATGAAGTGTATGATGTCTTTGTTAAGTTCAAGAACGCAAGGGAGAACCAACTTTCCACATGAATCAAGTGTTGAAGGAGTGACAATGGTGGAGAGTACATATCTACCAAGTTCAAGGCTTTTTGTGATGAGCATGGGATCAAGAGAGAGTATACAACACCAAGGACCCCACAACAAAATGGAGTGGCTAAAAGGAAGAATAGGACTTTATGTAAAAGTGCCAAAGTCATGAGATTAAGTGCTAACCTTGGTAAGCCATTTTGGGATCAAGCTTTGTTGTGTGCTAATACATAGCAAATATACAGTCAACAAATCAGGATCGTTGATGCAGACGAGGACGTCGCAAAATCTCTCACTTCGCATTTTACGTGAAGTGGTTTTCTCTCACTTTGCAAATTTCAAGAAGTGGTTGGCGACGTTCCTCATTCAAAATAGACAACCTTTGACATTTTCTCTCCTTTTGGGTTTTTGCGAAAAAGACGAAGGTGCCTTTAAACAAGTTTTAAGGTGCCCTTAGAAAGTTGAAGGTGCCCTCAAAAAGGCGAAGATGTCTTAAGCAGTTCAACTTTCTTGCACTTTTCGGAAAGAGTGAAAGAACCGAAGGTGCCCTTAAAACAAGTTTAAGCTGCCATTAAAAAACTGGCAAATGTGTCTTTAACGATCTAACACTTAAAGATAGAGGACCTTCTGGAATTTTTTCTCTCTTCGCATTTTTCGAAAAAATGCAAAAAAAAGGTGAAAGTGTTGAAAAAAGTTAATTGTGAACAAGTTGACTTCTTCAAAAATAATTGAATGGAAGAAGTCGAAGGTAAGTGTTGCAGTTTTCAGAAAGTGCGAAAAATGGGAACTGCGACACTTAGTATATTTCTACAAACTGTTCAAAAAGTAATGTAAATCTGCAAACTTGTTCCAAATGCAGGTTTTGTGGTAGTCCTTGAAGATGGCCAAGTCTTCAATGACTTCAAGTTAGTAAACTTAACATCTGAACTTGAGATTATCATGAGATTGGTTACCCTTTGTTGGAGATCAACCGAAAGTCCGTTGTGGACGTCCTTCAAATAAATTGGTTGTCTAAGTTATGATTCCAAGGAGGCAACTGTGGGCTTAATTTCCAACAGTTAAAGGATTATTTTCTCGCGCCCCAAAAAACGCCTATTCAACCTTCAAAAAGGGTGAACAAGCAGCAAATATTTGCGATGATTTTTGTAGAACACTTTTTTCAACATATTTGTGCTATGACGACCCTCCAAAAGTAGTCCACAAAAGTAACATGCATTGTAATCCGATGTGGTTAAACCTGCATAGTTCATAAACCAAATGTGAGATAAGCTTAGTCAAATGTACTCAAACGCTAAATCCTAAAACGGATTCGTATGATTTGATACATACATTCACTTAAACTGGAATAGTCATTAATCGTCCACAATAGAATTCCACGAACAATGAAGTTCCTTTGTTGTATAGGTGTCGTAAGCATGAATACCATTCCAAAGAATGCACAATTCATCGATCAAAGGTGCAAGATAGACATACATGTTCTTGGCCTTGTACTTTCCTGGAATCAATAGAACTAATAACAAGTGTCCCATTTTTATACTCAACCATGGAGATATATTGTAATTAACAAGCACAACTGGCCATGTGGACCAAGTTGACGTTTGAACGCTAAAAGGATTTATGCCATCCATAGCAAGGCCAAATCTTAAATTACAATATTCATTTTTGAACTCGGGCAATTGGTCTTCAAAATGTTTCCATGCAGGTGAGTCACTTGGTACTCGCATCACATCATCCGTAGATCGATTTTTGACAAGCCAATCCATTATTTGTGCCAAAGATTTACATCGAAATAAACTTTGCAATCGTGGGATAATTGGAAAATGTCGTAACACTTTTCAGGGCACTTTATCCCCTTGTACGTCATCTCGATAATGTGATGTGTTACACGTTGGACATTGAAGCTTTTTTGAATGCTCACCTTTATATAAAACATGGTCTTCTGGACATGCATGTATTGTGTCATAATCCATTCCAAGCACGGTCATCGTCTTTCGTGTTTCTTTTCATGTTTTAGGTATCACATTTTCTTTTGGAGGTATTCTATGCAACAACCTGAAAAAATAGCAATGTGAGTTGTTAAGAAAAAAGAAATCAACTTAATATAAATACGCTATAAAGTACAACAGTTGTGTTACATGTAAAGTACCCGAATAATAACGGTCACTCTATTTGTATGTTGTTTGAAAATTTAGAATAAGAGTTGACGTAAATGGATGTTGTTGGATACAAAGAACTTCCTTGAACAATAGAATCTTGTCTTCATCCATCTCAAATTGTTCGTGATCTCCATTTTCACTAGAAGATGAACATAGCATCATTCTCGTTTGTTTCAAAGTAGGATTCAAACATATTGTGTGCATTGCTTCATTGTGTTGCACCTCATCATCATCATCATCAGAATCAAGTTGATTACTCTTTTCTCCAATTGTATTTGCCTCTTGAATTTGTTTCGTTCTTTGTTCTCTCATGTCTATCAAAACTTGACATTGATTATAATTAACCACAAATGGATCAACTTTGTGGAATGGCATTCGATTTCTTGGCTACACATAGTAAACAAATTCAATAAATGACGTATATAGATTGACAAGTATTATAATAAAAACAATTATATAAAGTTAACAAACCTCAACGTCTTCCAAATTCGATGGTTAAACTTCCACAAATGATCTTCAACAATGTGTCCTTCACGCATCTTTTGCCCATCACACTTGACGCATGTGCACCATAGTTTATCTTGAAAATAGTTTTTTTGTGAAAAACAAAAATCAGGTACATGTCACTTTAGCGCAATATTCGAGGTCATGTTTAACTTATAATAATAAAGTCTTTATGAACAAGAAAACATGCATGTTTATTATTTACCCAGATGTTGTGGCTATCTCTTAGTGTACATTATGTAATAGAAGTATACTGAAAGTCTTTAAAAAGTTGCTTTCTGATCGTGCTATCTGCGTGATTCAATCTACTTTTTCTGCAACTGCCTGTGTTCTTGTCCATCGTTTCAGCTGGAAACACAGCGCATGATGGATGGGTAGCGCCATGGTAGGCCATACCCTACTCACACGAATTTCAACTATGGGCTGAAGACAGTGAAGAAAACCAGGCGCGGACTGGACTCTCGAATTACATGGTGGATTCTGATGAAGCAGGACCCTACAACGCAGCCAGCTCTCTGTCAAATTTCCCAGAATCCAATTTTAGACCAGCGAAACCCTAAAACACAGCTCTTCCTTACTTATTGCATGCCAAACATCACAAGTGCTACACATAGCACTGATTAGTACTAAACTAATTATGATTAATAAGCACTGATTAGTACTAACCTAATTATAATTAATAAACTTGTTTAGGCAAAAAGAGGGAAGTGGCCCTAATAAAAACATTGGCTAAATCTAATTGGATATTATATATCAAAATTGATATCTTCTAATAATGATCAAAATGATCAACACATAAAACAATGAACACATAATTAAAATCATGTTATAGAATGTAAAGGTTAGGGGTTGTTGTACTCTTTACCATTCCCCTTCATCTGAAGTGGTAATTATTACAAGAGTGGCACATCCATAGTGTTGGCATTGGCTTTAAATGCCAAGTGATGTAGCTTAAGTGAGAGAGTATTAGTGACACTCTCACTTAAGCTGCATCGTTGGATGGGCACCTTGCATTTAAAAAATGTGCATACTCTAGTGAAAGGCATCTGTGGTGCTTGTTTTAATCCATAAATAGCTTTGTTAAGCTTGCAAACAAAAATCTTCTTTACCTAGCTCCACAAATCCTTGAAATTGTATCATACACATTTTCATCGAACACTCCATGAGCATAGCAAAACTATCAAAGTAAGAAAATTTAAAAATTAGCCTACCCATGCTTTACACTCTTCCTTGTAGCACTATGACCAACTTGCATCCCTTTCGAATACTCATGTAAATTCATTAATTCCATATCGTTAACCAGCCAATCGACTCTGATCACATCCAACACAAGCACCTCAAAGTGAGCTGGGAACCACAACTTAGCTTTTCAACTTAACATTGTGTTCCAGGAGCTATCTAGACTAGCAAAATTAGCTCAGCTAATGGACATGTGTCCCAGAAGTTGTCTAGGCTATGAGTCGAACTCCAAAGCTAGCTCATGACTTGTGACTATCGGATTGGCTCACCATAGGTTGAAAGCTTAGTCTTAGACTTTCTAAACTTGCTCTAAGACTTTGCAAGGGTCAATCATTCGGGTCCTTCGAGACATACTTGTCACACCCATCATTTTAAGAACTTCTTCTTCTCATTTGAAAAAGTTGATGTCCTCATGCCAAACTGAATTTAAGACACACGACGCGAGCTTTGTTCATCAACCTTAGAACACAAACTTGAAATGAGTACAATTGCATGTAGCACAAGAAAAGTGTAGATCCAATTCACATATGTAAAACATGTAGAATGTTGTAACTTTTAAACTACTGAGGGACGTATTCAACTTAGTGACCTTCATTATTAACATATAAGAGAAAAATGGGAATTCTACAACTGCCAAATGCTTCCTATCCTTGGACTGCAATACTAACTACTACCTAGTGTGACTATCAATTTCCCAAATAAAAAATTAACAAGTTTCTTGAAAAGCTTTTTCTCCATAACCAACATATTGAGTACTAAATTTGAAGTAAAGCTTTTCACTCAACAAATTTTTGGTCTATTTGATGTTGTCATGGCATGTCTGATGCCTCCAAGACTGAGCTTATGTTCCTAACTGAAGGTTTATTTGCTTCAACACTTGCATAGCCAAAAGAAAAAAAATTTCTCACTTTGTCTCTCGTAGTTTTCACCTCATATGAAGGACTTTCTCACTTAATTACATAGCCTATGAGGAGCAATATCTCTTACCATTGTCCAAGACCATTAGATTGGTGTTTTTGGCCAAGTAAGCAATCATGTGTTCATTCAACCAACTTAGTTCCAAAACAAATGTTTCACTCTCAATCTCAAGTGTGAATTGTTTGGCACAAATTCTTTTCAAAATAATTATTTGAATGCTTCATGATCTAAATTGCATTTTTGCAACTCTACCAATTGGTGGAAAAGCCTTCAAAATATGTCAAAGCCAAATCTGCTCTCTTTTCATCTGAAGTGTGCATCAAATAAAAGTAATGGTCCTTGTGAAACAACTAATCCTCCATAATTTGAACATCGCGTTCTTCTTTGAAGGCCTGGTGAGAAAGCATTAATAAACTTCCTAGGTCCTTCCATGTTTCATGCTTGTATTTATCTTGGCCTGGGTGGAGGATGTACAGCTACATCCTCTCGTCGCTTCCAACTACTCCAATTGAGTTTCAAGCTATGCTAGTCCATCTCTCATTTCTCTTACAAAGTCAAATTGATTTTGATTCATGGCCCACATTGATGCTTGTCATTTTTTTTTTCTATTTCATGATCTTTGTTAAGTACACTTCTACTATTGCCAACATTTTGCTCATAAGATATTGGCGCATCTTCAAATCAAAGAGATTTTGGTGTGATCTTAGCATCAGCTTTGAGGGAGCACCCACTTCATGTTGAGGAGGTCTCGTCTATGTCGCTCACTATTTCTTTCTCAATCACGACACAATGCCATCTCTATGCACTTTGGAGCCATACTTTCTAAAACCACTTCTAAAACTTTGCCCTCCTTAGCATGCTAGATCCCACAACTTAGTTTATGAAGTCAACATCACAACAAAACTATCTCCTCTTAATTTTGTACAATCAAATCACTTCAATATTCCTATTAGAAAATAGGTTTTTTGGGTCTAAAATCTACACATAAAACAAACATAAAGCAAAAGCTAACATGAAGGAGTCTCCCTTCCAACTCACACACTTTGAGATCAAGCATAGGACCTTTGTCTAGCATTGCCCATGACAAATCTATTACAAAGTTAGCCCACGAAAAATCACCAAGCCATCCATGCTTTCATCATCAAGCAACACATTGTCTCAATAAATAGGTAATTTTTTCCTCTCAAAATAAGGGAACACCACAACTTGCATGCATATTTGAAGTTTGCATTCTCTTGGTGGTTTGAAATTAGATATGGTCACCTTGTCAACTAGTCTATTTCTACTAAACATTCCATCCTTTGATCCCTTCACAACACATTAGCCCAACTTCTTACTATTGTCAACTGGATCATTCTTGGCAACTTTTCATCTTTCACAAAAATTTCTTTATAGTTTGATAGACATTCAAACTACTATTTGAACACTACCAGCCATTATGCTCGTCTAATATTCCCAAGATGTTCTCCTCTCGCCAAAAGTTTTTTTTGCCACTATTGACTTAGTTCATCCTCAGCAATGCTTCATCTTTCTCAAAACAATGTCCACATACTTATATGGCCTTCCATTCGTTCTAAGATGTTCTCCTCTCCCTATTTAGCAACCCTGGAATCACACAGAGGCTAATTTAAATCTTTATGCAGACTTTCAAAATGACCTCTTCCAAGCATGTCCTAAAGATATTTTGTTCTCTAAAATTTTCACTTGTTGTAAGGCATATACTCAGAATTTCCACAAAGTTTTCCGCTTCTGTAGCAATCTTGGCTCACTACAACCCTTTTTATTTGATTAAAGCCATTTCAATGAAGTTACGATGTAAAACAGCTGAACAGAAGTTGACAACATTGCTATTCCAAACTATACTGGAGAGAGAAGAGTTTGGATAGTCATGTGCATGATTTGGATCTTAGTTGCCCGTTCCGGAACAGAACGCGTTCCGTTCCGGGAACGATGCCCTCAAAAAAAAATATAAAAATATGTTTTCTTACAAAGGGTTCATTATCACTTCCGTAAAATAGAGGAACTGCTACGCAGTGCTCATAAAATATTCAAAAGGTATTCTCCATAATAGTTTGATGAAAAAAATTGTCACAACTGCCAAGCAAAGATGCAGGCCACGATCCGGAACGCGATCCGGATTGCGTTCTGGAACGTGATCTGGGATTTTCCATTAGGGTTTCTCGGAAGGCAAAAAAAAAAAATTTCAAACCTGCCAATATGGGTATCATGTGAAAGGATTTCAAAAGAGCAGTTCTTTTGCTTGATTTCAGATAGTTAATCCCCAATATCTGCTAGTCACTTCAATTAGATACTGAAGCAAATTGTTTTTGCAGATAAGGCCTTGCAGATATAACATTGGCTAATCATTTCATTTGTATCTACTTCAGTATATCTGTTGCTTCATTGGTCATTTATTGCAACTAGTTGTGGGGATCCCTCCACAATAAAAAAAAAAAGTTTGCAAATTATTTTGCGATCCGGGACGGAGTTTCTGGTCCTGGATCGCTGGCGATCCGGATCGTTTTTCCAGCGGATCGAGATCCGCTGCAACTCAGCTGCCAAGGAAAGTTTTCTTCCTCATTCCCCCTAATTCAGAGAGGCACCGCTATTTTCTCATCATCGTATATCATTTTTTCTTTCTCATTCTCCAACACACAAATGTAGACGCCTCGGGGTTCAAAAATCCAAAGGTAACAGCACTAAGAGCAAGGGGGGCTCCGCTCTAACTTGAAATTTCTCAAAGATGATACTTCCCAGTACGCAGCGACTGATATGCACTATTTGAAAGTTATATCCTCAGCAGCATACTCTAGGAAACAAAGCAATAAATTGTCAGTTGAGTTAGGATCTCATGCTCATCTTTTGTCCGTGGGTAAGATGAAAAAACTTCCACTCTTCTGCTGATTCACACCATAAATTTTCATGTTATGAGCCATCCAAGATGCGCAATGTTCATTGTTCAATTAAGTTTTGTATCAAGACTCCTGATTTGGGTTTTCTCCAACACACAAACTGTAGACGCCCCAGGATTTCAACCGCTATTTTCTCATCGGCGAATATCATTTTTTTTTTAACTTACATTAACAATTACTCGTTCCGACCCAGTACATTCCGGAACGTACAGAACGGGCGGAACGGAACATTCCGACCCATTTTGGTTGGAACGGGCTTCTAAGATTTGGATACATATTTTGATTTCAATGAAACATGAAAAATTCATTTTTTAGCACTACAACCTAAAACGTTGTAATGCTTTGACGAAAGGGTCAATTTATGCAAGAAAAACTTCAAGGTAACTCTAATATTTCTTTGGAAGTTTGTGCATGTAAAGATAATTTATGAAAACAAGGTCGAACCCTCTGAGCAGATTTTGTACAATAATATAAAGCATGTTAGAAAAGACCCCATCTAGTAAGTACTTTTGCTACAACAGTTTATCACAAAAATTAAGATGTCATTCAGTTCCAAGTATGCTTTTGTTTGCTTGATCAAATCAGACAGGAAATGATCACTACATCCACAATAGCTAAAGCAAGCAACCAATCCATAAATCATGTTGCACTGATACCCTTCATGGCCTTTACGTGTTTTCTAGTAACTATTAGAACTATGCTCCACTGAAGCCAAACAATCTATCACAGTGCTAACACAATGTGAGAAGCCATAATGTTGAGAGTGTGCCAAGGGGTGAGAGGCCAAGACTGAACCATGCAGAACCTGTACCGACTCCATAGGTTGAACTATATAGTTCAACTCCATGGTTAAACTCTCTTGGGCATAACTCTCCAGCTCTTCTAGAAGCCAAATTCCATAAAAAAGCTAATACTCTGTACAAAAAGCTCCAGCATTTCATGAACAACATTTGAGATCAAGAGCAACTAGAACTGATGTCAAGCTGCTTAACAAAGCAGTGATCATTTAAAAGATGATACAAACTCACCATTAACTACTATTGTGATCCTCGGGTCAATATATACATGATATATATGTTGCAATCTGCTCTATAAGCTGACAAAGGCAACTTGGATGCTTCACTATAGCTGAAAACTTCCTACAAAAAATTGAGAGCTTTTTGATCAACCTATTATTAAGAAAATAATTAAGACAACCGTTTTGTATGGAATTCCTCCGGCTATCACGATGGCTCCACAAGTTCACATACTTGGAAGAGTCACTCAAAATAAAGAGAGAAAAAATCTATGCCATATCAAACTTTATCGCTGTTGATTTGTCATGAAACATAAATTTTCTGTTGTCTTCTTGGCTCAATGGTATACACTCAAAATTTCATATTACAGGCCAGCAAATACAATTATGTAAACCCTACTCACTTTTAATAAATGGTATCTCACAGTAAAATTGGAGCTCAAGAGCTTGCAGTAGCTCAAAATTTACAGCGTACTTGATACAATCGCAGTAACCAGCTGCACCTCCACTGCCTGATACCCTTCATTGTTTTGAGGACCACCAAAATGCATGCTTGGCAGCAGCACCAACATATCACCAGCAGAAAGTACATGCAATATTTTCTCCATTATCTACCAGTAAAAGTGACTTCCCATCGGGCTGGAATCTAGTTCTGGTTGGAAGTAGGCAATCAGACCCATGAATACATCCATAAGGAATAAAACTTGACCAATGGGGTCAATTGAAATATTGAACAAGATAAGCTCAAGTACAACGGTGGCGCAGGTATTTCCTACATAAGGTTCAAAATACCCATGTATACCGCCACTGCCATGGACGTATTAACCGACACATTTAAACATCCAGTTTTTGTCAAAAGCACAGCCTGAAGGCCAATTCAAACATATGAAGGCAGCAACACTATGCACACAAGGATTTACCCATCAGACCTGCCTTTAGGTGAATGTTTCAAGGGCAACCTCAGAAGCTCATCTCAATTGTATATCTTCACTGGTTTCTCAAAAGTATGGCGATTCTGTCAAAGGAAATACATTTATAAGCAAGCTTGCACCTCCAATCTCATACGTGGATGAAAGCAAGCAAGTACCATAAACAAAAAGTGCACTGAAAACCCTGTAAAAACTACTCAGAAATGCTTAGCATAATGCACTCGTAGTTGCCAAGCATCTACATGCACTAAAAAACAAAATCCACAAAAACTGTAGCATGTAACAGGACCTGGCACAAATGATTACATTCCAAGTCAACTACTCACCTGCTGTTCTTATTTAAAAAGACTACAAGAATATAGAACACAAAGTCCCAGACCTGATTTAATTGATGTACTCTCTTGGGGGCACTATCAGCATGTTCTAGTCCAAGATAATGCTCCCATGCACCATAAGTATCTCTTTTCTGCAGCATTAAAGCACTCATCAGTGAAGCTTTCACTCTACACAGTCCACCTTCAAAAACCAGAATACGTGTTCCAGAAAAACAAACCTGAAAGCGAGTAGCAACTACATCACTATCTTGAAGATACTCAGGCCTCCCTAAGGAAAGAAAGGCGAATTTCCACTGCAGCCAAGCGTACACAGAACATTAGCTTTAGAAAAATCAACTTACAAGATGTCCTTCTCTCTCCCTTAGACTAATGCAAAGTGATATAGAAGTGTCTCATTTATAGGATACTTAGACATAGAGACAATGGTCACAAATAAATCCACTATGATATCACAAGAGACAAACACTATTTTGTCCACTTATGGCCATGCCACTTGTGGTCATCACTTGATTCAAGCACAAATGGTTCAGTAACATAGTATCAATGAAATAGGGTGTCCAAGGTTCCACCAGACCTTTACAAATTCTTCATCGGGCACTTGCAACTTTTTCTGAATTCGAAGTTTCACTTTGGCCAAAGTTTCGTCTTCATGCACCAGCAAAAAAAAGGGCTCACCAAAATTTTGCACCTACAGATAGCCATTACGATTACCAGGATTCTAATCCGGAGATTATAGGATAAACTTAAGCCAAACCTTACAAGCATTTCTTACATATGCAAAACCCAACGATATCAACAAAGGAACAGGCTTGCCCAAAAGCGATAAGCATACATGTAGCCCGCATCAATGTCAAAGATCTTGGACTTAAGCTATCCTGTCTTATTGCAATAGCTTACCATATTAGTTTGAGAAGCATCACGAGTGAAATGGTACACATGTATCAACCGTTCCTGGGGTCCCAAGTTCTTCTCATCTTCGGGTATCTACAAGGACAGATTAACTTCTGTCAAAGGTAACATAGACATTAACAAAGTAAGACATATGAACAGTTCACTGCTACATTACTGACTCACTAATACTGAAAAAGCATGTAGGAATCTGCAACAGTTGCATATTTAAGTACACAGAAAAGGTTTTGTAAGGGTTAAGGGGCAAAAGAACTCGGGTGCAACATATACCTCTTCAGCTCTCAAAGTCCAATACTGGTCATTTATATTCTCGATTTTCTCAACTAGTGGAAAGATCTGCAAGGAATTTAAGACTGATCAAGAGAGATCTAGTAGATAAAAAACATTGTTACAAAGATGAGTGCAGTAAATTTTCTACAAAAGACTTAGAACTGCTAGTCACACCAAATCCTACAAATGTTCTCACCTTATAAATTTTGTGGTAAAACACCTCTAGTATTCGTAGCTCTGCTATTGGACCTGACAACTCCACCTACAAATATATAAAACAATTTCCAGTCCCATTCAGCATCTGGGACACTGCATAATTCCATATTTTTTGACAGTATCAGCAATGTTGTGTAAATTTACCAAAATAAAGGAGCAACAAGCCTATTATCGCCATCAAAATAACATTCATCTAACCATTCACCAGTAAAAAGCTTAAGGTCTCTGAAAATAAACGAATAGATATAAACTTGCTGAGTTGCATACTCTGCTATAATCGCCATAATCCTCAAACCATTTCTGTTCGTGATCATCACACTTTGCATCCTTTTCCTTCACCAAAAGGCCTACACTAGGGTGATGATGATTATTCTGTGTTATATACAGTGCCCTCCACTGTCGTAGGGAACTTACCAGAAAGCATTTTTGTCCTGAAGTTTTAGATTGGAGCCATCTTTCAAAATCATCTGTCTCGTGGTAAATCACAGATTCAAAGTAATTTGATGCCCATCTGCATTGCACGGTTGGCTGCAACAGTTCGGATAGATGACTTCCAGGAAAACTCATCAGATCTTTAGCAAAAAATTGATTAACAAACTCCTTGAATCAACTTTCCTTTTCTGCTGATTTAGCTTGAGGCACAGCCGCTCAAAAAGCTGATCTCTACAAAAATATAATTGCTAAAAGTTGCCGAATCTGGAGTACAAACTAGAAAAAACTTGTCATCAAGGTAGCTCAAAGGTTACTAACTATGAATATTTAGGCTCAATTCCAGGTGAGAACAGTAAACCAACACTTTGACAGGAAGGCCATCAACTGACATAAATTTGGACAGAAGGCTCAACAAGGCCATCAATTGATATGACTGTATGGTAACTGATTGTGAAATGTGAGCAAAGAAAATATATCAACAATTGAGTACCGTAAGACATGAGAACACTCATGAGTCTATTGTTGTCAATGGAGCACTAGGGAGCTCATAAGAGGTAAGGACTAAGGGTGTACTGCAATCTACAGTATACACAATGCACCTCAGATACAAGTCGGCTACATAGAATCCAAATAATAGATCATAGAATATACATGTGTGATAAATCATGATCTCACTTTTAAATCCCTGCGAAAGTTCCTAACCTTCCTCCAACCTTATCATCATCATTACTCTCCTCATCCTCTTCACCTCATCATAAAGCTCCTCAGCTATGGAGCACAAGAGGTCTGACCCTCTGCTTATTGCCTTCTATGTGTTGTGCCTCAAGTAGTAGGTTATGAACAATGCACATAAAGAAGTGGGATAGGCAACAATTACGCAAGAAATGGCAGCCCTAAACCCAAGAACTTTTATAATTGACACTTCAAGATTGTAAAGCCCAAAAATACAAGATGGAAGTAGGAGAATGATATTGACCTACACCGAGTAAAAACTCCTCATGGAGGAATATACATCCTCTTTCACCTACGACTTGCTCGCAGGTCTGGACCCCTCATCACATGAATATCATCTAAATTGACTTGTGCAACTTCCACGAACTCGATGCTCACAACTTACAACTTTTCAAATTAATAATCACAATACACAAGCACGACTTACCTACATGGGCTCTCTCATTTCCTTTAGTTTCTTCAAAAGTCATAAAGTCACACCCAACCTCTCTACCTGCATCGTGGAGAGTATGTTCCTCCTCGTATGAATAAGAGAGAAAATCAATGAATTGAAGATTTTGAACTGAAACAAATGAAATGGTTCATAGTAGCAAAGCAAATCTGGTACCCCGCACGCTACTAGCAAGGAAGTTAACTTGTAATGAGCATAGAATCATGTGTGTTCAAAATTCACATGTTGCCGACTTGAACCACCAAGTCTCGATTCACAACATATCAGATTTCAGATGTGCCACTGGATATCGACCTCCAAAGTCTCATTCCTAAACACAAGGAGGTCATCCCAAAATGCCTCCTACATGGCAACACCAGGAAACACCCAGCTGATGTAGAACCATGTGTCTCAATGCACTTTGACCTGGAAGTGGACGTAGTTACTCCATAGTCATGGAAAGGCTGGTGGAACCACTCGTGCCTACTTTGTCACTGCCTCATATTTCTTTGAGACTGAAATTGAAAAATCAAACAAATGAGAAATTGGGAACCACCAATCCTGTGCCTTTTGCTGCTAGCTGTCAAGTGTGATAACCACACAGATAGGAGATTTGATTGTATCTGCAAAAGGCCACCTGTGAAGGCATTTCCGTCACATCCACCACTTTGTGCCCAAGGTGTCATATCCAACAGCAATTGTGACGGAATCCCAAGCAAGATATCTTGCTCTCATAATTTCTTTACTCTTGATCCCTTTATCTCTTAGCTTTCTCTCCTTCGCTTAGGGCTCAGGACTTGCTCTCCCCCTTGTCTCCTTCCTTTCAAGCCTCTTCTACATAGTAAAGTCTAAACTCTTCCCAAATCAAAGACCTCAAAAGTCCAAACTTCACCCTAAGTTCTACTTCCAACTCACTAAGGGCCTTTTCTCCCCCTCTTCTCCCTTACCCTTGCTCTCCTTACGTGATTCTCCCTTATCCTTCACTCCCCTTATCCTCCTTACCCTCTCCCTTATCCCCGTCTCCTTGCTTTATGAATTAAGTCCTTCCACTCCCTTACCTTCGATTCTTCCTTCCCCTCTTCTTTTCCTTGCTTCCTCCTACAAAAGCTTCAAGCATCTCCACACACCTCTCTTCAAACATGGTAGAATTAGCTGTTTCCAATTTATAACGGCCCTTGAATCGTACCCTTGACGGCCCTTGAATCGTAAAATTGGAAGTTATAAACAAGGCTTGCAAAGTTTACAAACAGAATCAATGATACAGAGATAAAAGTTAAGCTAAGAGTAAGCAGCAAAGAAAGTTGTCTCTTCACAGAGGATATACCTTGCCCTTCAGTTCATTAATTACATCTCCAACGGTGCTCTGTTTTGGCAGCCTGATATTGTGTACAGAAACCTGGAACAGATTTCAATCTTTTCTCAGTAGAACATGTGAAACAAGCACTAGAGGTTAATGCCACTCAAAAATAGACATTTGGACATTTTATTAACTTGTGAAGCAAATTTCCACCTGCGTCTTGGAGAGCACATACCTCTTCTGTTTTAGCATTGTGAAAAGCAACTTTTAGAGACTTTAAACCTTGCAACTCTGGAAGTGGCAAATCCAGAACTTCGAAATACAGAATATCAGACATCTGTTTAGATCAAAAAGAGCATATAGCTTTTCATTAACATGATTCATATCGCTGAAGACAAATCTCTCAGAAAGAAAAGGCAAGCAAGTTGCAACAAAATCACATTTGATCGCTGATAGCCTGAACTTGGAATATTGAACACAAAATTACCATTGACCAAAGGCTTAAATCTTACCTGGTTATAGTGAACAAGCATATCACTGAGGCGCTCAACACCACGATATTTGATAGGCTGTGGTTTAGGTTGCTGTGAATAACAATTATGGGGAGTCAATCTGATCTTGGAAGGATCACTTAGCTCCAACTGATGGGCAACCTTCTCCACCACATCATCATATGTGTGTTGCTTAGACCTGTAAAGGGCTCAAAAAGTATTATGCACTACAGGTGTTTTGGTGTTTTGGTTTTAAAGATAGCTATCAGCCCACTTCCATAAAACTAAAACTGCTGTCCTGAAACTCCGAAAAGCTATAAGTACGTGGTAGACCTTCGATTTATTCAAACAATTCTTGTTGACTGCTACTTATCGAAAATGAAAACAGCAATGGAAACAAATTGATGTAACTGTTCAAGTATAAAATTTAAAATTCACTTCTATCTGGAATGTTTTAATGGAAAAGCCTTGAATGTCCCGTAGTTTGAACCAATCTGCTACGGAGTCATCAACAAGAAATCAAATTTAAAAACAAGAAAACAGATATAGATGCAAGAACTATAGATGCTGCTTGGACCTAGACATCATTCTCGACAGAGGATGGATAATCAACGGGAACAAAAAACTAGTCCAAACAACAAAAAATAGTGGAAGCAAATCGTTCAAAAAAAACATTTGACAATGCCAATGTGTGTTTCATTTGAAGGTTCAAGGGACTGGAGGAATGATTGTTTTCCTCAAACATATGGAGCCAAATGGCATACATAGTTAAGCTATAAGGAACTAAGATATCTCAAGAGGGAACCCCATACTAAAAAAATTAAAAAATTGCCTAAAACAGATCATTCTAAGATAATGTTCGCACTATCTAACATAGTGACCACGGAACATGGGAACATGGCTTTTCAGATGTGCCACATGTTCCCAGACTTGCTCTGGTTGGGAATATGCTCAGAAAGGTGAGTTTGGGAACATTCCCTGGTCACATTTTCTGCAAAGACTCAAAAACAAGATAAATGGAGGAGGCCTTGGGAACGTGTTCCCTCGTCACAGTTTCTGCTAAGAGCTAAAAACAAGATAAATAGAGGAAACCAAAAAATCTACAGGTATTATAAATGCAATTTGTTTATATTGTAGCACCATTGCATAAATACAAACTTCATCATTTTCCTTGTTTATATTATGTGTAATTTCAATATACAAAAATTTAAAATTTTGATGTGTATGTGTATGTTTTCATTATATGTTACTATGATGAAGTGGTGTTCCTGTTCCCATTTTTCAAGGACATTCTCGTTCCAGTTCCTTGTTCCCGTCCCTGGTCACTATGGTATCTGAAGCCACAAGAGAGTTGTTCATGTATGATAATCCTAATACAATTTGGATTCAATGAGAAAATTAACTGCTGTTGCGAGATTTCTTATGATTATGACATAATGATTGAATTCAAACTTAAAGGTTCAAATAAGAAAGTCGTATACTCACAGCTCTAAACAGAATTCATCCTCCTTTGGCTTCTCCAGACGTCGAAAATGCACAACCTTCACAATTTCAAAAAGTACAGGCATAGTTAACTCACCATGAACAAAACATCTCCATATTGACAGTAAATAAGCTTAACTATTTATCCATAGCCAGCACTACATTTTCCAATTCACACTCAGTATCATTGATTCATTACAAAAGTTTCATTGATGTGAGAACAATTAACAACCCAAGTTAAATAAGTATTTGCATTGCAATTGACAAACTCTACAAGATTTTTGAGACAGCGAGCTTGTGCTTCTGGGTTGTATCATTGTTGTCGAGTACATGTGAGAATTTTTCCAGCACTAAAAAATTGAGGAAATATCGTCTCCACGCAACTGACAAACAAAATGTTTCTGTCTCCAAAGCTTTGCTAGCTCTCGACTCTCTGCCTGCCGAAACCCGAAGAGTCTACCCACAAGGTGTAACCGCCAACTTAATGGTTTCAGCTGAAGACCTTGAAGACGAAGGTGAAATGTTCGCGGACAGGAGGAGCTCAACCGAAAAGCTGAAGGTTGGACGATGGACGAAGGTGAAACAGTCGGGACCAACCCGAAGACCGAATGACGAACAGCCGATGTTCGAGACACCCAAAGACCAAATACTTTCGGTTCTTCACGCTCCACCAAATTCAACTTTCATAGATCTTTTTCAATCAAAATTTTGCTTCTATGTTTCAAAAGGAGAAAGAAGAAGTCCCATAAGAGAGAACATTTTGCTTGCTGCAAAATCACCTCTACAGACATTGGAGTTCATAACTTAATCATACTCTTCCTACAACTACAGGAGTTTACTTGCTCAGTGCATTCTTTTCCCTCCTAATCCCCACTGCTCTACTTTCGTTTTTGGCAATATACCAAAAGAATTTTCAAAAAAAGCTCGTCAGCAGGGTATTCTCATTATTTGCAAGATGTGGCCAAGTTGGCATCCATAGCAACGTGAAGCTGGATAAACTTTCTTTAGATAACTCTGAAAGCAGAATGTACGGATAGGTGATTCACCATTAAGAGCTCTGAATCACTAGCTGGTGAGAACTTTCTTTTATGTTTCGTTTCAGATTGCAAGGTGTATCTAAAAACTGCTTCCAATAGGAAAAAGGACCCTGCACCCACATTAGCACAGTATGAAATATTGCCTTGACTTTAATCTGTAATTCATGACATATTGTCAAGGAAATTCTCTCCCTTAATGCAGATGGCAAGAATGAGAATGTTTGGTAAGGGCACTCCCATGAAGGCTTTAAGCCTAGAAAAAATATTTCCTGTTAATATTGATATTGACAGCAGGCACTCTGAGCCGGCATGAATCTAACCTTATCTCAATGAGGCAAAGGGCTGGGGGTAGACCATATAAGCTGGAGGACAATGCTATTGAGAAAGAAGCTAATAACTTTGTGTCGAATAGTCTATTTATGTTTATAACTTTTGCTCAGAGAGACTTCTATGTTGTTATGAGTTTTGTACTTCTCCCAAAGGCACGGCGTTCAACCACTTGTCAATGTACAAGTGCAAGCAAGCACTCTTCTACTATACATAACATTAACAATACCGTAAAACTTTGTGAGGACGAAAAAAACATTGAAATCTTGAGGAGCCAAAACAAAAGTTCATGCTTGGATTGAAAAGAGACAACATTATGGTAATTTAGTGACCAGGATTCAACCAATCTGTCAACTATAAAGTTGCAGTTTACTGTTTTAGAAAGAGCAACAAATGGCACAACATACACCACTAATTTATATTCGAAGCAAAGTGAAGGCAACGCAAGGACAACAAAAAGTCCAAAAGGAATGCATAGGTAAAACTTAATGAAGGTGAATGAAACCAATAGAATGCAAACCACGTCGGGGGCCCAGATACAAACACACAGAAAATTGAAGACTGAGGCAAGAAAAAAGTGCTAGGCAGTCCCACTCACATCATATTTAGAAAGCTTAAAATTTCAAAACAATCAAAGACAAGGATCGAAAATCTGTTTTTGAGAAGAAAATAAAATAATCTTACAGCACCTAGAAGGATGTTGAATAAGCCATTATATACTTCCAAGCAAAGCAAATCCCAAAACAATGAGTAAAAAACAACAAAAGAAACTTTTGAAAAGAGAATATTTCACCTGTCTGCCACGAACATACTCCAAAAATGAAGGAACATCTGGATAACGGTACTTGTCTTCCTCTTCCTTAAAAGCCTTTTGATAACATATAATATCTCCATCTTCAAGCTAAACAAAACCACACTCCAACATTGAGTGGTTGCTCTAGAATTCAAGTAGCTAACAAGATCAATACACGACTATTTTGAAAAAACGTTCTCCTTTGTAGCAGCAATTCTTGCACGCACATGCACACACACACACACACTGGGACAAGCATTCAGAAAGCCAAGGAAATAATTCAGAATATACCCATGCTCATTTCAAATATTTCATAGCATGTCATATACACACACAATGCAGCCCTTGGTATAAAACGTATTTAACAGAACAAACAAAAAAAAATACCTGACTGGCTCTAAAAGTTGCCCTCCTATCAATATATTCACACATCACATTTGGTTCGAACTTTATTTCCTGGTAAGATGTCAAAATTCCAACTATCATCAACACATGAGTAAAAATCTTAAGTACAAGAATTCAATGTTGCTCCTAAAATCACATCATCGCTTTCAAAAGACAATTTTCATGTACAAACTTCACACCATATCAAGTTTTTGGCCATACTAGAAATGTTTCACTCACAATCCACAATCTTCAATAGGTTTTTGAGATATGTTTTTTATTTAGATACATGCGCAATATGGGTATCAGTAGAAACAGGAAAAATAGAGGATTAAGAATGAATGGGCTTCCAGTAGTTTTAGGTCCAATTCCGAGCAGTTAGGTGACATCTCATTTATGTAAAATGAACTGCGTAAACTTGAGTGCAAAAGTTATGACCCAACTGGCATCAGATTGCATAAAACATCGTAACACCACAAGCAATCTCCCAAGCATTTAGAATTGGCCAAGAGCATAAGGTCCTCGTTTATTGCCTTGTGGCAGAAATAAATGCAGAGAAAAAGATTGAGAAGGTTTCATCTGAAAAAGAGTGGGATCTCAAAGGTTTCATCTAAAAAAGAGTGGATCTCAAAAATTCTCTTTAATCCAATCCTTATGGAATCCAAATTTCCCATACAATGAAGTACGAGAGCTTAATGAAAAATTTGAGAACCAGATTGTAGAAAGCCATGCATTTATGTGGCATGTTATTCGAGTGTACAAAAACAAGTTTTTGTAACCTTTGAGATTGTTGTGATTATGGTGACAGTTGCATTTGGTGTACCATCTGTCTTTGCTATGCCTCACAAATTAAACCACTTCTTGTTTCTCTCTTGGATTGACCATGCCTTTAACAAGGTCAGATAAAAATCTACATCTTTTAATACAACTAAAGACTCCCCTTTTACACACTTCCATGATGAATAGGAATCTGATTTTTTTCCCCTTGGGCCCTACTGGAGATAGATAACCTGAAAAAGTAGATGAGTTAAATTCATGCCTTGGGCCTCGCTGCTTAAGAAGCTACTGAGTGGCCCTTTACACTAACATTAAGCGCAAATCCTTATTATTAATCCTCGTAGGGCTATTGATTCTTGAAAGCTTCTGAAATGGTTGATGGTGCAGATCTGATGATTCATTATGCTTGCAAACATCTTCTCTTGTATTTCTCGTTGTGCAATCGAGTGGAGTCTAACCTGACTAGAGAGAGAGAGAGAGAGAGAGCTACATTAATGTCTTTTCATGCCTAAGCCATATAAGACCAAAATCATTACATTCGTGTTACTTGCATCAAGATGGGTCAGTGCCATCAATCTAAAACTACTATCTAAAAATACCACTTAAACCTATGAAGAGAGGGTATCTAGTTCAGGAATATAGGGTACTGTGACCATTTTCAGATCAATTGAAATTGAACTTCTCTTCATTTTTCTAACTCTGTTACTGTATTCTCAACGAATCTCACAATCCCGTCTCTGTAAATAAGGCGTTCCCCGCTGTCTTTAGCCATTTGGTGAGTGTTTTTACGTTCTTGTACCTGTACAAAAGAAACGTATCACCAATGTTTATCCATCCTTCTTGGTACACCAAGCCCTATCAAGTCCGGTGTCGTGGTGATGAAGTGTATCCGTCAAAAACTTGTTTTCCCCAATAGTGTCTTGAGAATCAGGGATTCCGCATACGCAAATATTCAGGGCCTTCTGTTCTCGTAGTCGGTTTTCGGTGAGTGTAGCTGATATGAAAGAAACTGGAGTGATTTTACTCTGACCTTTAAGAACATCGGCCCATGATTTTACATTCGTTTGGTGTTGCTCAACTTGATTTTTGATCTTCTGGACTTTTTCAGTAGCGACTTCCTGAACTTGGCCTATAAGATTCGCCAAGATCACATCCATCTGTTGAATATGTGGTAGAGTCGTGATACTGGAGGATGCGAGCTATCTGATGTTGTTGTCCTTCCACTTTCGCCCGCAATGTCACAATGTGTGCCTCTAACCAATTCATTGTTGCCTGAAGAATAGATAGTTCCTGTATGAAGGTAAGGCCATATTCCCATTGTGGGGATATAAGGGCGTTTGGGCTGTCAGGGCTGAGTGTCCATTAGGCTTAGGGGTACGGGAGTATGGATCTGCAGGTGCAACAGAGGTGATGAGAGTGGTGGAGCTCAATACAGGAGCAGCAGCAGGGGTAGGGGTTGGCTGCAGTGCAACCGCAACAGTAGCTAAATACTGCTTCAATGTTGCATCCACAGCAGCAGCATCTACATCAGCGGTGCTACACTGAAGAGCAGACATGGCAGGCAATGTGGCAAGCACAGCTGCCTGCACTGTTTGCAGCACAGGTTGCTGCTCATCGTGGATAGATGAGGAGGAAGGGCTAGCGCCTCCTCTTTTTTGGGTGCCATGCGGAGCAGAGAATGGAGCGCAAAGCTCAGATGGATAGAAAGCTACAGATGGCAACAAGCTACATAGAGCGTGGCTTCTTCAAGTGGCAGCAAGCTAGGATGGACAGCTGGGCACCACGAGCTACACGGAGCGATTGCGCAATGGCGCGGCGCGTGCAAAAGAGAGAGAGAGAGAGACACGACGCACGCCCACACACACGCACACTTGCATGTATTTTAGCTCCGGCTGGTCCATCAGTCTTAGTCTTGCAAGGATGTGTTATCAAGTGAATTTTCATGCACATTCCAAAGTAGTAGGCTTCCGTAATAACTTATCGAATCGACAATCTGCTGTCCATCAGACAAGTATTTGCATAGAATGTGTCTAATCCAACAATAGCACATTAGGCATCCACAGATGTGATAGAAACTGCCTTGACATAATCCACAATATAGTGGGCATATCTCATGCTAAAATGGTGTCCATTAAGAACATTATTGAAGGTCTCCTTACCTCTGTTAGGCGTCAAAAGCAAAAGTATGATCAGTACAAGGCAACAAGAGGTGTCACCAACAGGGTTTCTCCAATCCTTTATGAATTGATAAGCTGTCAAAGAATTTTTATTTTTTTGGCTTAAAACGATTCGCAAATCGCTAGTTGCAGCGAATTGCAATTCACTGCAACTAAGGTTCATAGCCAACCAATTATAGCAACCTTACGAGGACAATAACAAGCAAGTTAAAATCTTCCTCTCTGCACATAGCCTTCCTAAACCTCACTGTAACCAAACTAGAGAACAACATTAACATCAAAGGCAAAAACATCAAATACATAAAGCATAATGTTATTGAAACTGCAAAGAAGAGAAACATTTTGACTTTCTGTGAAACTTGCAACTTGATCGCAACTTCACGCAATTGAACTTTTCAAGGTTGATGTAACTATGCTTCAGATTGGTAAGACTTCGCATTAATAAAGAATTAAGATACTTGTGGACTCCCATGTATAACTGCGGACTCCAATTTTATTGCCAAGTAAATTTTCAGTGCATGAGACTTGCACCAAACTTTGAGCGTAGATGTCAAAATTTCAAGCATGACAGGGATGGTTTTAAAAAGACTTATCAAGTTAAATTATGGACGTCCCTGAAGAACTGCATGAAATCAAATATTGGGTGTCTCTATTTATGCTTCAGTTACTAAAGAATCCATTTTTATGGATAATCCTTATTGCTCGCAGTGACAAAATGTTTACTTTCTTTCAAACAGTGGCCTTGTTTAGTAGCTCATCATGCCTGTCCACTTGACTTTTGGAATTACCATTGAATAGACACATTCATTAGCTTGATTATCATGGTCAACTGAGTCATCGGTTATTCCAAAGACCTTACATTGATTCTTATGCTATAAACTGTTGTAAAACTGGAAAAAAACTTCTGGAATGAACAAATAGCTTCAAAAAAATGTTTCATGGCCAGCAGCTGCTTTGTCAGTTTGAATCAGGAACGCAGCAAAGCCCATTTGCAAGTCTAGAGTACAATTTAAACATGGGTAGCAAAGCATTTGCAAATCTAGGAGTTTAAAGTGCATTTAAAGTAACTATGATCCTACAATCCAAAGTTGCTCCAAATTGCATATCTTCGTTTAGCTATGTGTTGCAGAAGACTATATCATAATTTATACTTGTTGTTACCCTCCAACATGTACTTTGTGAAACAACCCATTACAAAAGCAAATTACTGAGACCCCATACATCTGGCCCCTTACACAAAGATCCCAAACAAGACACTTTTCCACCAACAAGGACACATGCACAATATCATGAACATCAGCTAGTAAGCGAAACAGGAAAATAGAAAATATGAACTAGCTGAATTTTGCCTGTGAAACAAATAGTAAAAAAGAATATGAGATCCTGCAAAAACAACACTGTCGGACAACCATATTCATAACGCAAAGTTAAGTTTCTAATGCTACCTGCATAAAACTAAAAGCACAGAGCCCAAAGCTTCATGAGGCTCTGTCGGCCTGCAAAATCACCTTCTTGAATAGACTCATATAGGCCCACTCCCAAAGGACTTATGAAAGCATAAGTAAATCAAAGCCTTGCCTGATCATGCCAAGGATTTCCTCAAGCTCTGAGAACCGTTGTAAAATAGCGAATTTGAAAGCAAGTTTATACAGTTAAATCTTGTTATCAACAAGTAACCGATTTATGAATAGTTGAGCACATGTGCATGAGCTTTTTCATTACAATCAGCATGCCTTATCTCAAAGAAATACATGCTTTAAACCTTGAAAGCAAACAATGCTTTGAACATACTCATGTGATCTACTCTTCAAACAAGATGGATGTCCAACAAAGCAAGTAAAAATACAAGAGCACCTTCATCCATATCAAAGTATGGGCAAAGTCTATAGCTTTACGAAGTTCTGCATTCACAACCAACCTCAAAAAGAAAAAGGTCTTCTGATTGTTGAAAACCAGCCATTTCATTTAACTTCTCCAAAATATCAAGAGGCCTGCCACCAGCTTTTACAAATGTTCTACCAACATACCTGGGAAATAAAAACACCAAAATATGTAGTATGAACATGGTGGAGTCACTAGCACATAAGTAAAGAAGATCTCAAGATTGCAAGGTGAGTAAACATGAAGCTCTGAAATCCTATCAAAAGAGAAAATCAAAAAAGCAAAAAGAGGCTTTTCAGAACTTCATAAAATTTAAACTATCGATTCATAGGCTCAAAGGGCTAGTCCTACTTATTCAATGACGTTATTTGGAAAAAAAACAGGCTGTCGATCTTTACAATAAAAACGCAAAAGAGGATGGTTGGCTTACCGTAGCTCCTCTTTCTCTGGATTATACAATTTGAAAAATAACAGAATGTCATCCTTGTTTCTTTCAAGTGGACGCAGAGGAGCTAGTTGATCCTGAAAATAACCAAAATACTTGAACGTCGCCATCATCGAACCAACAACAACTAATTTAATCAAGTAACTTATTTTATATGAACCAAAAAGTACTCTTGATCCTCAATCAAACATGTAAGAACCTCATCAACAACCTCTGGTCAAGTTCTGACTCTGCACAACTTTGAAGTTTGCATCTTAAACCAAGCAAAATCTCACAGCTTTGCATATGATTTTCTTCTAGCTAGAGCATAATAGAGGATTGGATTCCCATAACAAACCTGGCAAGCTGAATGACAAAAATCCAAGTTCTACTCCGAGGGGATGAGTGACGTAAGAATTTAGTGACAAAAAAATCGTAATGCTCCCAGCTAAAAGTAACCGATTCAAAGAAAAAGATGCCAAAACAGAACAATAAATACTTATAACAGATTTTAATTTTGAAAACATAAAAAGGAAGATATAACAGCAAATTGATAAAATCATGAACAGCAATTCAACTGATTCACATTTAGAATGGAATACAGCTGTCAATTGGATGATACAGCCCAAAGCACATCAACTGGAGATCCCAAGGCTCGAGGAACAAAGAGAAGATTCAAGTTCCGACTCCAAAAAGATTAAGCCAAAAAATTCCAGCTCCTCAAGATTATCCCTTTTATACTTCTATAACAAGTTAGAACTTCCTAGCTACCAAGTAACTGATTATTCCCATACTTTAGTTTATAGTATTTCAAGACCTTAAGAGGAATCCACCATTACTTATATTGATGAAACCCTTTTGAGTCCAGTTCAGCACTTTCAAAGTAACGAATGCCCCTTCCTATATAATGCTAGAAATATCCAGAGTTTCACAAAAGGAGAGGTCGCACCTGATTACTGCCACAAAATTACAATTTTTATCACTGAATGAGCAAAAAGAAATCCGTATGACCAGAGTTATGGATCCCAACACCCTACACTCACAAATGGAATTGATGAACCAATTGTAGAGTGCTTTTTGCTACGAGCATACTAATAGGCAAGCACCTACCTAAAAAAATAATGTTGGCCTTCTATTTGATCAATAGAAGCCCAAAAAAAGCCTAAAGTAGTATCACACCTAGGAGATTGAAGGAACTAAGAAGTTGATAAATCTAATTTTTTACCAACAAGCAACTAAATCAATCACACTAAAGCACTACATTAAGGAGCACGTAGCTCCAGTATCAGCTGCCTCAATTTTAGTTACTCCAGTAGAATTCTATTACTTCATATTTTGGTGTGCTTACTACTATACGAGGCACCCAGCTGAGGGACAAACACGTTCTTTCATACAACACTTATTTCTTTGATTTGCAAGTTGTAGCTAGCACCATATTGATTTTTTACTATATTCATTTTCTACACAGCTTTCTGAAAAGTGCAATCCATAATACATGCAGTTTCTCTACACTCCTGTGGTTTCATACACACTTGAGATCATACCCCTCATAGTCATGTTGCAGATCGAGTTATCCGACATATCATGCAAAGACACACATCTCAACTTCCTAGATGACGACGGCGGCTACCAGAGTTACCTCATATTGCAGCTCATATCACATCTTTTTATAGCAGCAGCAGGACATGATGACAGCGATATACCTCATTTCTGACATTTAGTAGCACTTATGCTCCTGTATATCTCATCTCATTTATTTCAATTCATGGTATTTAGATATGTTGTTTCTTTCATTACTGTTTCGGAGACGTTTCATAGGCTCCTACTATTACCACATACTTGAAATGTACATTTACTAGTCTTATATGCCTTTTGGCACATTAATAAAACTTTCCACAAGGATTATACTTGCAGAGTTCGCAGTTCCTCCATTACACGGTGAGGCTATTTTTCGGATTGTTATTTTTCTCCAGGGATTGATGCAGATGGACAGTTCCAGATTTTCCTATGTTGCACTCACCTCATTACTATTACTCCACAGCCAAGGTTTTCACCTCTCATGGTTTTCTCAGGTAGGAAGGCTACTTGACTACATCGATATTTCTTTAGAAGGCACAAAGACACCGTAGGCAACAAAGGAAAGAAGATTTTCATTAATGCGGAGTGTCAAAAAATGATTATCTTATTTGATTGGCCTGCCATCTTATCCTTTCAGATCAGCAGTCAATCTGCCAGGTCAACAATCAGCAGGCTAAGCCAATAGTTAGGTCCAGCAGATGAGTCAATGATACATGTGTCATTGAGCTAGAAAAGGTTTTTAAACAGCTCAATGACAAACAGATTTCCTAGTGACATGCAATTGCAACATCATAGATGACCATAGCTATTGTTTCCTGGCATTTCAACATTCGACCAATACTGAACCATTGATTAGTGATTCAAACTATTTCAGAATCTGCCTAGACTGGTTAGAATCATTTGTTAAAAAAAGCATTAAAATTTTCTACAAACACATGTATAGCAGAAGAAAAACAGTTAGTCTAGTTGGTACAGCTTATACCTACATTTCTTACAAGTTTCCAAATAAAAAAGTCAATACCAATACTGTTTCCTGTACATTTGTTATCTAAAAGCGCGTACATCAGTAACTGTAAAATTCAGAACCCATGTAGCTGGTTCATTCAGATTCAAACCGGCACAAATTGGTTTGACTTAGTCTTGCAGCAGATTGCAACCCGCTGCAAAATACAATCCAGAACGCAACATTCCGGATCATCAGCAATCTGGGACCTAGATTGCAAAATTTCTATTTTTATCAAAAAAAATTTAAACGAAAAAACATTAATGGTTGAAATTATTTGATAGTTAAGTTAGCATAAAACGTTTATTATATAGATAAACGAATTATATAACATAAAAGTTATAATATCACATAGATAGATAATATGCAATACAATTTGGTCTAGATGCTCATTGTTTTTCACTAGTTGGAGACTGCCATATGACGCATGAGTTTGCTGTCCATTATCATCCTATGTGATGCTTCATCTGATACTATTTTCATAACTTGTTATTACAGCACTTCTTAGGGCTTGGGGGATTATCTTCTTGTAGGGGGATATAGCAAAGCAAGAAGCACATACTTTTACAACTTGATATTCATTTTTACAGCTTGGAGATAGCCATGGCAGCCTTATATGACTTACTACAATCATAACTGGCCTCTAAAAATTATTGCTGCATGTTCCTCTGTCACTCCTGGCCATCTACATGCTTATACAAATTCATCACCGACATAACTAGATATTATACATTCATCGCTGATCTTTTACGACTCCATTTCACTTTCTAGGGAAAAGTTTCAGAATGCTGTACGCACATAAATGAATGGGTAGCTAAAATTTTTTTTTTTAAAAACTCTAGTTGGTTAGCTCATTTTTTTTATGGTTCCCCTAAAAAAAATTTCACAGAAAAGCAGAAAATCTCAAGGAAACATTAAAAAAAGGAGAAACATTGAGTTCCGGAAAACCCTAACCCTAATTTCCAGATCGCGTTCCAGAATGTCAGCTGCATCGATGGTTCGAATCATGAGTCACCGTCCAGTCAGATTCAAATCACAATTCAGTAAACCATTGGTAACATAGCAAACTTTATAGCACACTCTTTATTTTCACCCCATACAGATTTATGACCATATCCAATATGATATGTGGGATACACTGATCAGAGGATTTCAGAAACGTTAAAAGATAACACATACTTGAGAGACATTAACTTCCAGGAACAACTTCAGCTCCGCATTATGGGCTTTGTTTGAAGCTTCCTTCAAGTGACCAACCTACAATAACAGATAAACATTCAGCTTCCCGGGATATTTTAAAGGCTTCCTCTCAATCACAATGGCCACTTAGGGTCAATATATATGCCCAGTGAGCTCATGAACTTATATGATGAATAGGAATTCTACATACAGTTTGTTGTTCTTCTGGTTCAGTTAGTGGACGATTAGGCCGGTATGTGTGATTTTGCCGTTTGGCCCAAAGCCAAAACCGTTGACAGTGAACTGGGATTCCCCACTCTTTTGCTACCTCTTCCTGTAAAATTTCAGAATATATATCACATTTCAAATCCTGGCAAAGGCCTTAACAAAACATCAGCTTTCTGCCAGCATATTTTCTCCCACCTTAAACACAGAAAATGGAGTCTGTTTCTGGATTCGAAAACTTGGGACCTTATCATGATCAACAAGATCAAAAAATATGTCCTTGCCAATCTGACTTGCCAAATCTTTATCTCTTGCCACCTGGTAAGAAGTATTTCCATGTTAAGATACCAAAAAATCTCAACTGCTCATAACCAAATCAAAATATTAATTCCGATCAAACCTTTAGCCAGCAGACTATGTTTAGTGAATAATACCTTGATGATGGTGTAAAGATGAGCTTCTGCTTTTTCCTTCCTCTTTCTTTCTTTTTCCTCCTGTTCCTTTTTCAATCTCACCTGGGAAATGGCAAATAAGAAATATTAAGTACTAGCCTACATTGATAGTGCTAAGAGCAATAAACCAAAAAACATAATTTGAATTACTATACCTGCAAATGCTCAGCAATATCTTTTTCATCCACATTGCATATAATTTTATCCTTGTCACAGTCTCTGATGTATACAAGCATGTAAGCATTTGAATATTTTGTAAACTTGAATGGAGCATTGTTGAATCCAGGATTTGTTTGAGGTAACTGTGTATCAAACAGAGGGCCACAGTTAAGATGCCAATCTGTACACAGGAAACTGGATCCAAGACAAGATCGACCTACACCTGGTAAAGTCATTTAGGCACGGGATACAGCAAATGCACCTCTTCCTCTCCACCGTACTGTTCTTCTAAAGCTCTTTTAATCTCTTCCTTGGTAACACGCTCATCATCAAATTTATACCTGAACCAATTAAACTTATGAACATACTATATCAAGAATATACAATGTTAAAGTGCCTGCCAGATGTCTCATTTCATTAAAAAGGCAGAGATGTCAAATTCAGTGCTAAGCAACTTGTACTAAGGTTTTAATTTTTCTTGTTTTGAAGTATTTTGAATGGCCAAATAATAACTTATGGTGAATGTAACCCAGATGGAAAATTTATCGCTTAGTGTATTTTTCAAACCTGAGTTGTACTCCAGTGTAGAGATTATCGCTTACAAAATAGGATTATCTCTGAGTACTTGTTTGATGTGAAAGGATAATGATTTTCTAGGTGGACATTGAAAGTTAAAAGAACTATTCCTGTTATTCTTTCCTGTTTAGAGAGCTTCTAATGATAGAAGCAGTTTAAGAAGGGAAGAATGTTAAAAAAAATGCTTCACACATACATATTTAGGCACATATATACCAAGCTTTGACAAATTTTGGTACCTCCGAAGACAGAAGCAGCTTAAAGTGTTTCTGGGAAAATTTACAAAGTAGAATGCAAAAATTTCAGACACGCATTCCAAATTATTACGACTATAACCTCACATGATACCCCAATGTAAAAAGAATAGGTAATGAATGAGCTTATGATGATATAAAAAGAAAACTCCAATAATACAAGCTTATTTATTTACTAACATACACTAGCATGAGCCTTGAATACATGTGCTGCCTCATAATCATTTCTGAGACTTGATTTACATCTTAGAAAGTGATACGTCTTCTTTAGAATGTTAAAAAGCATACTGTGACCATAAAAAGTACTTCATGTAAGGGATGCTCCTAGTCCATGGTGAGGAACTGGTGGATCTATCTGATCTGCTCCTCATGAATAAAATGTGATCTTATTGTGACCAAGGGATGCATATCAAAGGGTTAAAGCACAAAACAGTAGGACACACAACCCTAAGGCAATTTTTAAAATTGTTAACACAATCGCTGTATGCGTAAGAAAATGCAAAAAATATAAAAAATCAAAGTGTGAATTTTAGCTTAAATTCAATGCACATCCATAATTAATGGTGATAGTGTAGCTCAACGAACATGTACAGAACGCCATTCCATGCATGTTCCATACAAATTTGCAAAATTTGCAAAAATTTGTTAGATATGTGTTTTTCATTTGTTTTGTTTTTTTATGTTTTTAAAAATACCCCCAATATACTTCGTGGCCGAGGAAACCCTGCAATTGCAGCATGTAGGTCACGCTTTGAATGTCATGCTTGCACGTTTTGAATGGCATTTGCGGCACATAGGTTGCACTGGCGATTCATGAATCACGAATCGGATCAGTCTGAATCGCAATTCGCGAATCGTTGGCCAAAAAAAACCAATAATTCGCTGGTTTTCCAACAAAACGTTTTTTTTTTAATACATGCAATATGGGTATCAGTAGAAAGAGAAAAAAAAAACAATTAAGATTCCAATAGTTTCAGCTTTAGGCTTGGGAGGCGGTTAGGATTTAGAGTTTAGGGTCAAAATTCCAAGCAGTTAGTTGGAATTCCAATTCGTTGTTTTTGGGCAAAAGAATATATGCAATATGGGTACAGTAGATAGAGAAAAACAAGAGGATTACGATTCCAGTAGTTTCAGGTCCAATTCCAGGCAGTTAGGTGAGATGCATTCTCACAAAATGGATGCGTTTTTTTTTACTGCCAAAGTTAGGACCCAACTGGGATCAACATTTTATAACACCTGATGAAAACTCCAATTTCTTTTGTACAGAGCTTATGATCTTTTATGTGCATGTTTGGAGAAGAATAAGAAGGGATAATAAGTCCAAGTCTTTCAATAGTAAAGGTTTGGCCAGCATTTGTACCCTTGCACATGGACACATCACTGGAGACAATAATTGTATGCAGAAGAACTCGTTTAGCTCTCCGAAAAAGTGATATTGACTTCGTGTAGATGTCCAACTGCCTTTTCCTCACTTCTGGCGCCTTATCCCTCTCTATGAGCCTCTCATTCCCTTTCCAGCTCTGGTGACGTTGCATCTCCCTTTGGTGATCTCTAACTCTTTTTCTCAAGCTGCCCCCCCAAGTTTCTGTCCATCGCTGCAGCTCCGCCTCCTCCAACTGCTGCCCTCCCTGTCTCCACCTCCATCGCTGCAGTTCCACACCCCCCTGCTGCCGCCTTCCCTGCCTCCACCTCCACCTCTGCAGCTCCGCCCCCTTCCTGCTGCCATCCTCCCTGTCTCTACCTCCATCACTCCTGCTGCCACCTCCCCACCTCCCCTTTCCCTGCTGCCAT
>CM055092.1:53202368-53294071 GCA_029204225.1 Diphasiastrum complanatum | reverse complement strand
AAGCAAGGGAGGTTATTCAAATTGGATGCTAATGTGATGGTTGAAAGTGTGAACATGGCAAGGGAGGAGCTCACTCAAGTGGAATTATGGCACAAAAGGTTAGGCCATCCTAACTATAAAGTTATGGAGACCATGGTGACAAAGGAGCTAGCACCATTTCCAAGTGTGACAAGCTTTGTGAAGCTTGTGGACTCTCCAAATCTCATAAGCTACCTTTCAAGAGATCTTTGACAAGATCTAACTCTCCTCTTGACCTTATACACTCGGATGTTCATTCATTTTCACATGAATCAAATGGTGGAGCTCTTATGTATGTCACTTTTATTGATGATAGATTAAGATACTTTTGGGTTTATCTCTTGTCTAAGAAAAGTGAAGTTTTTGAGTCCTTTGTAAAGTTCAAAACTCTTGTGGAAAAGCAACTTAATACTAGCTTGAAAGTATTAAGAAGTGATAATGGAGGGGAGTACATCTCCAATAGGATGAAAGAGTTTCGTAAAACTAATGGCATTAGGAGAGAGTTTACTTGCACATATACTCCACAACAAAATGGAGTAGCTGAGAGAAAAAATAGGACACTATGTGAGTGTGTTGAAGCTTTGAGATTAGATGCATCCCTTCCTATTTCATTTTGGGGAGAAGCTATTTTATGTGCAAACTTTCTATGTAATAGAATGACTAATAGTGCCATTAAAGGACTTACACCTTATAAAGTATTGTATGGAAAAAAGCCAAATCTTAGTGATTTGAAAGTTTTCGGATGTACTTGTTATATACATTTTCCTTTAGAAACAAGGAGAAAGGAAGATGCCACTTCTTTTAAAGGCATCTTTGTTGGTTATAGTGAAAATAAGAAAGCTTATAGGATATTTGATCCTATTACCAAGAAAGTTGTTGTAAGTAGAGATGTAATGTTTGATGAATCTCTCCAAGCCAAAGGAAAGGTGACCTCCAACAACACTCAACTTGTCAAGGATCATGCTAATCCCATGCCTCTTTGGATGTGGTACAAGATGAGATTTCTCTCAAAAGTTCATTACTTACATTCATTTTTATGCAATGTAATGCAACTCTACATCTCTTTTTGTACTTTACCAATTTAACTCCTCCTTGAGGTTCTACTTCCACCTCAAGTACTATGTCATAAAGATCATGGAGTACAAGCAAAGACTCCATTCGAACT
Source organism: Diphasiastrum complanatum (assembly GCA_029204225.1). NCBI lineage: Eukaryota > Viridiplantae > Streptophyta > Lycopodiopsida > Lycopodiales > Lycopodiaceae > Diphasiastrum > Diphasiastrum complanatum. The sequence continues at coordinate 53,292,888 of CM055092.1, read as the reverse complement.
ATCCAATTAGCATAATTAGTGGATGTGAGCCTTTCACTAGCTTCAAGCGAAAAACCACCCATTAATGCCATTTTTGAATGTGAAAAAGCACTATAAACTCTTATGGTTTCTCTAAGAGATCTGAACCTAAAGTCTTATAGCAATTTGAAAGCTTATAGACACAATCCTATCACTCATGAACCAATCTAGAATGATGATAATTTAGATTCTAGTCTCAATTTTGCAAAATCACTCCTTAATCTATGATTTTTGGCAATATCTCTCAACTTCAACATGCACTCAAAAAATCAGAGAAACTCATTTAATGGACCTGAGTCAAGCTTCAAGTTTAATTTTTTGGCTGATCTAATCCAAGAACAAATCATAGGAATAGAATCTCTATAGAAAAAGCTTGATTATGCATTAAAAATCTCTCAATTTGGGTGTGTGAGTCAAATTGTACAAATTTTTAAATTTTCTCAACCAAAATCAGACCTGTACGGCCTCACACGTGTGAAAAGTGTTCCTACAGCCCACAACAAGTTTTGGTACAAAAAATTTGAGAATACCTATCAAATCCAACTCGCAATATCGAGGTAGAACTGCAAAAGATCTAGCTGATAGTGAGATCTTTTTTTATGAATCAATGTACATTCCTGATACAAAAGGAAATTTTGGACAAATAGTACCAATTCCATTACCTAGTTTTGAAAGTGATGAATGGATTGCACCAGATGCTACAGTTTCAGAATCATTTTGTTGCAAGATATATAATGATATAGAAAACTCATTAAAATGAGCATGAGATAAAAAACAATCAGATTGAGTTGGTTTATTTCCTTGAATATATTTGTGGATTTCTTTTCAAGTGTCAATGTACACAGAACCCCAATGATGTTTGTATGCAAAAATTTATCAAATAATTTATTATCTGAACTTATAGATGAAGGCTGGGACAAAAGATTAGATGGAGAAATAGAATGCAGAATTAAAATGTCTTCCATGTGTTTCCGTTATCAAAATGAAAAAACTTGGAAGCCAGTGGACATTCAAAATGAAAAAATATTGAAATTATATACAATGATGCCGTTTTGACGTGTGTTGAGGTGGAAGAAGATGGAGTCTAAACTACATCAGGCGAGAACTATTGCTACACATGCATTGGCTATCCCAAACCTTGTGCTAACTCCAATTAGTGCGTTTGGGCCTCAGAAGCTCATTAATTATATTACGGGTCACATCCAGTATGACATGGCATAACTAATGAACTTGATTCACTGGAGTACCGGGTATCCAAGACTAGGAGTATACTGAATCCTATATTCTGGTCATGGACATAACAATCATCACCTAACTTGTATGGTTTTTCATATTCGGACTTTGCTGGATATCAAATGGATAGGAAATCCATAAGTGCTCATGCTATTTTCATAGGTGATGGAGCTATCTCATGGATGTCGAAGAAATAAGCAACTATCTCATTATCTTCTAGTGAGCCCTAGTACATTTTTCAGAGCCTTCCAATCATCTTTTGTGATAAACATTTCAGCCCAAAGATTGGCAAGCAATCCTATTTTTCATGCAAGGAGCAAGCATAATGAAGTGGCTTATCATTTTGTGCAAAAACAAGTCATGGCAAGGGAGTGTGTGGCTAATATCTTCACCAAATCATTGGGAAAAGACTTGTTTATGAAGCATATAACATCAGTTGGAGTTCTATCTAAATCTATGCTAAAACTAGTTGAAGAGGGAGTGTGAAAAATTCAATTAGTTTAGTTGATGTATTTGGCAATTTTGAGGTCAGCATGAAACTTTAACTTAGAGAGAGATTTATATTTGTCAATAAAGGCCTAAATAGTGATTGTACTATTTCTGGCAAGTAGATAAATGGATGAGTTCATATTTGGACCCATTCTAATTGGCTAGAGTTCATACATTGCATCTAGACTAGAGTTTTTAGGTTTTTTTATGAAGTACCAAGAAGTTATCATTTACGGCAAGTTTAGGGCAATTGGCCAAATGACATTTTGAAAGCTATAAATAGTTGTACCTGCGTGGAGAAATAATCATCAAAGTTTCTTTCTTTGTGGAGAACTCGTCTCTTTTGTTTCTATGTCCATCTCTTGCATATTTCTCAAGTTATCTTGAATTCTAGTGTGTAGAATGTCATTTTTATGATTGATCTTGCATCCACACGTGTGAAGGACAATAGGTTGCCGATGTTGTACGGACAGGGACAATACCTTACTGTAATTTTGTGCTTATGATCAAATCTTACTGATTTATGCAATTCTAGCATGCCAAAATTGATGATTTCTATCTTGTAGCTAAATCTAGATGTGCATCCAAATTTGGTCAAGATCTTGTTGATCCATGAAGTATGTTTTGGATCTAATTTTTTCACACAATTCTCTAGTCCTCATCGCTAGTGGCCTTGAGCCTCCTTTCCCATTCCAAGAGATTAATCATGAACTGAAATCTTAGGGGAAAAGCCTTAATGTATAAAAGATTCGAATTTCAACATCATATAGAAGGAATGAGAATGCTAAATAACACCTCGTTGGTAAATGTTGTGGTGCCACTGACTAACAAAACATGAGCATATGTACTACGTTCCAAGAGCCTTGGTAACAAAAAATTGTAGCTCAACACTACAGTTTCGAAGACATCAAAGGGGATGTACTTTAGTACAAAGAAGTCATATTGATGGTAAAGAAATAAAAGTTAGATTGTGCCATTAAATTTGCCTTTCAATATTCTCAAGTTAATTTTGAATGATGAACTAAGAATTGACACAAGTGCAACACATCGGAATTTGCATCATAAGACTTTGAGTTATTTCACACATAACAAATTTATTCCAAGTGTGATTTATTAATGAGCAAAATTGGCTGCCTGCAGCCTGCAAATACTTTGGGTCAACAACTATGGTTTGTTAAGCAACCTATGGCTTACAAGGTAGTCAGAGGCCTACCACCATCCAAGGGTGTATAAAAGAGGCCTACCACCATCCAAGGGTGTATAAAAAATAGGGGTTCTCACTTAGGTAGCGCAATGAAGGCACATGTGATAAATATGCGTGGAAGTGTGAGAGAAATCCGATCAGAATTTGAGAGAAAATAGCCATCGCCTCACATACAAATTTCACAACAGCTGGGAAATGGCAAATCCAGATGAGCATAATGACACAATACACCGCGTCTGGAAAAATCTTCAAAGGGTCTCCGCGTTCTGCACTTTCGCCCCAACCTTTCATCCTCCACAAAGCTTATGATTTTCGTATTAAAAAGCTCGCATTCGGCCATTGCACTAGACTGACAGAGGCTACTCTCTCGATTGGTTCTAGCGAGGCTTGCTGCAAATTAGGGTGCTTTGGGTGGTGGATTGGATATCAACGAAAACTAATTTGGGAGCTGGTAATTTTCTGAGAAACAAGGGCAGGCTATTTTAGAACTGAGTTTCTGTTTTATTTGGAAATTCTTCCTCACTACTCTTGGAAATCTGCAGTTGCAGTTGTGCGTTTGAGACAAAGAATCATTGTGTATAAGTGGCAGAAAAGACGATGGGAAACTACATGGCATGTGCGTCGAATCCTAACAAGGAAGTTCATCCAGCGAGCAGTATTTCGAGCAACAAACTAAAGGTCGTCTTCCCCAACGGGACAGTGGAGGAGTTCCAAACTCCTGTGCTTGTAGCAGAGTTAATGCTGGAAAATCCACTCTGCTTTGTGTGCAGTAAACCAAACTCTTCAAACGTAGCGAGCAAAGCTGCAGCTATGCCTGCAGATGCACGTCTGGAACTTGGTCAGCTTTATTTTCTCCTTCCAGCGCGTGCTTTGCATTCCGGAAATCAAAGTCCCTCTAGCTATGGCACCTCTTTTGACAAACTCAATACAGTTCAGAAGATTGTTTCAGAGCCCGAAAATTTAAATGAAGCGAAGCTAAACTCGATGGAGAAATGTGATCAATCATCTTTGTCTCGTAGCGACGATGCTGGATTCATCAGCTTACAGCTGCAAGTGGCATATCAAACGTACCTAATTGCCAGAAACAACCCGTGGAAACCAAGGTTGGAAACCATTGGAGAAACAGGCGTGTACATTCAATGACACAAATCAACAAAAGCAAGAAGCCTTTCCAGGTGTAAAAGCTTAAGTCACAGATCTTTAGGGCAATCTCCTGTGAAATCCTTTGCGTTCATGCTGACAGGCATGACTATCTCCTAAGAAAAATATTCATTCTGGAGACTCTAAAAAACAAAGAAGCAAAAGAGCAAGTTACAATTGTTTAATCCTTCGCTCCATCCATTCCAAGGATTTTCTTCGAGATAATTACAATGAAGTAACCAATTTGAGGGCGTTTTTGAGCGAGCTGAGGTTACATAAATTTGTCCTAGGTCTGGTGCGGTCATTTACAAGCAAACCAGGTTTCCTACTAAAAAGTTAAAGCTTGACATGCAAACATTGTAGAGAGCGGGATTCAGGAACAGTAATGCAACAGTGGAGAAGGATCGTAGTTCAGTCTCCTGAAAAGGCGTGACAGCATCAATTTGAACAGCTGCACAGTTAAACATCCTCTTCCAATTTAAATCTTGCACCTCTGGAGTGAAGCTATTTATCAAATACCGAAAAAAAGATCAAGAATTGTTTCCGAACAAATTGTGAACTTACTCTAACCTTGCTTCACATTCAAATACAAAGCCATTGCCCAAATTCAAGTCATGAGTATGGTGGTGAGACATTTCTCCATGAATAAGATTCAATTAGCTTCCATTTCTTGAGGCAACAAGAAAATGCTAGGATGGATTGAAAAGAAACTACTTGCTACCCTTTGAAAGGCCTTTCAAAGGGCCTTTCAAAGGGACTTCACAGAGCTTGCAAACTCTATGTTTGCTGGGCGCTACTATTACAAAACCTTGCAATGAAGGATAAATGAACAATTTTGCAAAAGGAAACCTGCACTTACAACCATAACTATGCTCAAATTTCCTTACAAGCTACTTGCAAAGACGTTAACAATGAGGACCACTCCAATCATCCAAAGAGTAGTCAACAAGGAACAATATGGGTTCATCAAAGGGAGGTGTAATATATGTGGTATGCTTAGCTACTCATAATAATTATAGGGTTTTTTTAATGTCATGTTGGACTTTGACAAAGCTTTTGATGGAATCTATTAGTGATTTTTTTTTTTAATTAGTCAAAAGAATGGTGTTCCAATTTGTATTTAGTTCTACACAAACACAACCCTTACAATATGTTAAAAGGTATCATACAAAAGCATAGGTTGCTCAACACTCTTGGGACCCATGTCCACAACAACTAAGCTGATTCTACCAGTCGGGAAAGCTCTGAGGATCCATATTCGAAAGCTAGACTGATTTTGCCAAGCTTAATCAAGAAAATAAAAACTAATCCTAAAATGCATGCTTTACGAATAGAATAATCTCCCTTTTGAGTACTTTGTCTTTGACTCACATGATAACAATCGGGAGACTTCCTTTCCCGCGTTGATCTTCTCACTTCACCTTGTGTGCTAGATCCTGGTTGATTTAGCTTTGAGTCCTTCATGATCTTTTCATACCATTTTGGTATCTTAGATTCAGGTGATACACTACGTGGAGAGTATGTATCCCAAGGAGTGTCTAAGTAATGTCTCTTACTTCCAACCGGTTTCTCCTTTATTGCTCCTATTGGCAAGTAACTCCCCGTAGGCTCTTGAATAGGTGGTGTCCTTTCATACTGACCCTCGCGACTCTCGTCATGCTTTCACCACTTGCATGGTCTTCATCTTCATACCTATGCGTTTCATCAAAGATCACATCATAACCGACAAAGATACACTTGATTGCTTTGGCATCAAGTTTCTTTCGCTCCTCCTTTGGCACATGTACATAGGCCTTACATCCAATGACATGAAACTTGTCGATTTTTGGCTTTATTCTAGTAAATGTTTCTTCGGGAGTCACATTTGGAACCACAACTGTAGGGCTCCTGTTTTGCAAGAACGTTGTCGCATTGCACGCTTCTGACCAAAGTGAATCGGTCAAGCCCATTTGCTAGATCATGGAGCATGCACTCTCCATAATAGTCCTGTTTTTCCTTTCAGCTACACCATTACTATGCGGCGTGTGTGACTGTGTGAATTGTCTTTTGATGTCGTGTCTTGCAAAAGTCCTCAAAATCATCAGATTTGTATTCGCCCCCTCTATCAGATCTTAGCACTTTGATGCGTGCATCCAGTTGGTTCTCTACCAAAGTCTTGAACTCCTTGAAACGAGCAAAAGCGTCGGATTTCTTCTTCAAGAAATAAATCCTTGTCCTTCTAGAGTAATCATCTATGAAAGTCATAAGATAATATGCTTTCCCCAATGACATAGTCTTCATTGGGCCGCACAGGTCGCTGTGAATGAGTTCCAGCAGTTTCTTAGCTCTTGCAGCTCCACCTTTCTTAAATGTCTCCCTGTGATGCTTTCCCATGACGCATCCTTCACATATTGCATGATGATCATCCCGCAATGCCAGTAACCCGATCACCATCTTCAGCTTCACCATCAATCTCAAGCTCCCATACTTCAAATGACCAAGTCTTCTGTGCCACAATTCAGATTGATATGTTGTTGAGATAGCCAAACCATATTCTCCTGGTTTTGCAGCATCCAATTTATAGAGGCCACAATTACTATCTCTATAACCTTTCGCCGCCACTTTATGATTGTGGTTCATATCCCTCATAAGGCATCCATCCTTGACAAATTCAATTTTAAGATGTTGATTTGCCATTACACCAACAAAAAGCAAACTCTTTTTGAGTCCAGGAACATAAAGCACATTAGGGATGTTCTTGATTTTACCATCAGGAAACTGCACAGGTACATTGCCCACACCCTGTATTTGGCATTCCTCTCCATTGGCTTGAGTGACCTTATTGGATTGGTGAGAATTTCTCGAACCAATCACGTTTCCGGGTCATATGCCTTGTGGCGCCTGAATCTATGAACCATCTGGCACCATCATCAACTTGGGATGCCAATGCCGATGAGAAGACACTTGTCTCGTCATCTTCTCCATCATCTTCGGCAATGTTGCCTTGTTGAGTTACTTTTCTCGCCTTTATGTCCGCTTTCTTCTTGTAACACTCGTGTGCCCAATGACCCAGTTTGTGGCAATAATAACATTTGTCTTTCTTCTTCTTTTTCCCTTTTGATGACGACTTTCCCTCGTCATCATCATCCTTGGATTTCTTAGAAATCCTTTTCCATCCTTTCTGCTTGCCTTTAGCAAGCAAGACTTGATCCTCCTGTGGGGTTTGCCTTGACTTCATCACTTCATGACGTTGTTCTTTTTGCAACATGATTCCGTGGAAGTCTTCAAAAGTAGGCAATCTCTCCCTCGAAGCAATGCCACTCACAAACATCTGTAGCCCTTTCGAGACACCAGTCATTGTGGTATGTACGAATTCAACGTCCCTAATTGGTTCTCCAATTGCCACAAGTTGATCTCTTAGTTCCTTTATCCTTGTGAAAAAAGATCCCACTGATTCACTTTCTTCCATCCTTACTGCGTTCAATCTCGACTTCAAGAACATGGCCCGAGCTGGATTGCAAGTTTGAAATTGCATTCTAAGAGCTTCTCAAGCTCCCCTAGCCGTCGTGGCATCACTTATATGAGTGATTACATGGTCTTTCACTGAAAGATTGATTAAGGACAATGCTCTCTGCGCCTTTTTATCAAAGGCCCTCATATCACTTGGAGTGGTATTTGGTCGAATTTCAATACCTGCCACAATCTCCCATAACTCTATCTCCATCAAAATGCTCTTCATTTTGAATTTCCAGATGTTGTAGTTAGAAGCCCCATCAAGTTTGCTTGCATCGCCCAAAATTGTCTCATTGATGTTTGCCATCTCCAAACTGCTTGAAACTCCACTTGTAGGCTATAAAGTGTATGCCGAAGCCAACCGTGATGTCAAAAATAAAAAATAATGACCTGCAATTTTTGGCTTACCAGGCCACCTGCTGCTCTTTCGCCAAATTGAAAGCCAAACTGGCGTCACTTTCCGAAATGCTTCTCGTCACCAACTCCCAGCTACCTGCCCAGTGGAATGGTGAAATCACTTCTGGCACACTCCGAACACTTTCTCTGCGGCAATCACTCTGTTTTGGTGTACCGTACTTGCAAGTATAGTCAAGGTGCCCTTCGTTTGGAGGCTATAGCCTTTTGTTTGGCCAAAATAGCTAAAGGAGGTGAAAATAAGGGCAATTTGGGTTTTTGAACTGTTTCTTCAGTGTGAAGAAACTTCACCTTTCGCAAAACTTGGGACCCAACAATTTTTTCAGTTTGAAAATTTTAAATGAAAAGAAGACCTATTTTTCCTTTCAATTCTTCAGGACCCTTTCAAAGCCCATCTAAGGGTGATCCTCAATCCTGCGACTCCCAGTTGCTCTCCCTCTTGTAATCTCTATCGTGAATGTAAACTCCACGAGATCTGATGGATACAATGGCTTCTGTGCAATGATCCCCACAGTTATATCCGCGGGACCCTTCCAAACGCAATGGGCCTCTCCTCCTCACCGCACGCGACGATCTTCTCTCTCTCTCTTCTCTACCAGCAATGGCAGCCCCACGCCCTCACACACAAGCCTTGAAAATTTTATTTGCTTCACTCCAGCTTGCTGGCTGATCCACGGCCGCCCACGGCCTCTCCACACATCCACAACAGTAGCAGGGCGCCCACTCCTAGCTCTTCACAGCTTCAAAAACGAATTTGTGTTGAGAGAGAACTGCTTTTTTTTTTCTTCTTGAAACCCTAGCTATCAAAGAAGAAGATGTTTTTGGGCTTTATCTGATCTTCTTGAGAGTCTATCTAAGCAGCTACCTATCCCTTTGAGGTCGCCCTACAACAAGCAATATTTTGCTCCAAACCGCTCTTCAAACGGTGTTCGATTGGATTTAAACCAATCACAAACGCCAAGCAACCCTTCAGAAGGATTTCCACCTTCACTTTCTGCTTGCCCTATGATTCAGCTGACAATCCCCTGCCTCTGAATCTTCTTACAGTTTTGAGCTATTCCACGAATCTCCACAGACTTGGTTTTGTGCTTCCTAGCCAACAAACCGTCGTGAATTCGCAGCTCTCTGTTCTTGTCCGATGATTCAAGCCACCAAGGGGCTCTGATACCAAGTTAAGAAAACACAGTTTAAACACCCGACCGGATCAATCACCACAGCACAACGTCAAGTGCAACAGGACAAGACAATAGAATTGCTCTCAATAAACTGTATATTCAACTAATAAGTAAGTACAAAGATAAGTTGCTTAAAAGCACTCAAAGGGCTCGTAAAAGAAAGATGGCCCGATAACTCTAGAACTAAGCACACGTGGTGCCGTCGAAATAAGAAAGCATTGTATAAGTCGATCATTGCTATTTTAACTAAAAGAATGAATAGATTGAAAAGTTGTTAAAAGCTACCTTGATCACACGCTTCAAACCAAAAAAAATTCTTGAAGATCCTTTCTTGTTATTGAGTAAAGTCTACAACAAACTTCCAGCTGATATCCAGCAAAGGGTAACCAATCCCATCATAATTTCAAGTTTAGATGTTAAGTTTAATAGCTTGAAGTCATTGAAGACTTGGCCATTTTCAAGGACTTCCACAAAACTTGCATTTAAAACAAGTCTACAGACTTACATTGATCATGCTTGTTTTCTCACTCTGATCAGAACACGGACGTCTATGACTCCTCAGTTTCTGATCAGACGATGGTTGTCTTTGACGCCTGAGGAACTCGCAATATCATACTGCTCTTTCTAAACCAAAGTTCACATTGAATCAGATTTCCAGTAATACCACACACAAACCATTTCTAATCTTGTCGGTGGATTGTACCCTTGTTAATGAGAGTATGAATTAAATTTCTAAGATCATGTTGGACAATTAGAACACTTAAAGCTGTGATTACATTTAGCATAAGCTTTCTATTAGACTGTTTTTGCATCTAGGAGCTGATTGTCACAGGAGAGCTATTTCGCAACATTCCTACTCTCTTCTCCGTTCGCGTTCATCTATCTCCCTTGCCCCATCAGATTGGTATCAGAGCATAGTTCAAATAAATCGAGAGATTAAGTTTGTTCTATTTGTATTACTGTTATCATGTCTCATCTTGGTAGCTCTTCATCGTCATCATCCAACGAGGCTAGAATCATTGACAAGTTCAATGGTCCTAACTTCTACATCTGGAAGTGAATAGATAGAGATCTTTGACTTTAGGCTTGCTACAAACATTGTACCATGCAAGTATGTTGTTCATAAATGCAAATGCCAAAGTTGGCCTAGATAGAACTCGAGCTATATGAATTTGACATATCTAGTTTGATGATTACAACTTGCATATAGATTGTAGACTTAGAATTAGCAAAAATATGCTAGTAGAAACTCGTGGCAAATCACATGCATTAATTGTAAGTGATCCAAAGTGACATGCAAGGCATGCACAAAGTGAAATGGACACATGCATGATGATTTGACATTTCTAGTTAGAACTAGGACACATGAAAAAAGTAGGTAGAAATTCATGCATGAGATGTGACAAATGTCACATAGACTCTAGTTTTCACTTTAGATGTCATCAAATGATGGATGGATGTGGTTCTCCCTTGAGCTATCTCAAACTCCATAAATATGTGTAGCTCTTCTCATTATTAATGATGAAGAACCAAAGCTTTGTAGCTATCTCTTGCCATTTTGGATCCACACAAATTTTGCTTGTTATCTCTCTATCTTTCTCTCTCTAACTCGTGTTGAGGCTAATGCTAATACACTAAATTCTTGTACTTTTGCTCATTTATGATTCATTGCTATCATTCTTTGTTGCTTAGCATGCTAGATTGTGGTTAAGCTATAACTTATGTACTAGATCTTGCTAATCAATCTAGAATCAAGTTATTGTGCTAATCATAAAGCTTAATTAGATCTATCATACTTGAAATTGAGAGCTAAATCAAGCAAAAAAGTAGTTGTACACTTTTTCTCACCTTTCGCTGAAGTGTGTTTGGATCAAATCGAACTAAAACTAAATTTTCAGACCTGAAAAGAGGTAGTACGGAATTCTGGAATTCCGCACGTGTGAAAATAAGAGATTTTCAGTCCCTTCTATCTCCTTGCTTGTAGAACCAAAGATAGTGGTATTATAGCTTGATGGAAAGCTTATGATGTGTACTTTCTATAGAAATTGAAACCAAATCAATCCGATGTGCTATCAAGAGCTATAAGCTCTTAAAGACGATAGGGATAGGTCCAAAATCCGAGTGACAACATTTTGATTTGATTCAACCTTGCTTTGTTCTGAGTCCATTGTTTTGAGCATCCTACACAAGAAATTGAAGATCAAGACTAAGTTTGAAGTAATTGAACACCCTTTGAGCCTTCTGAGTGTCAATAATGCTTTCTTTTGAAGCATTTCACACGTGCCAAACGTAGGATTCAAACTTGCCAAAGTGTCTCAATCCACTTTGTGTGTCTGATCTAGACAATCTTGTTGAATTCACATGCGTGGGATGCCCTACACATGTACTTTTGATCTCCTAAGCCCAATAATACCATAAAGATCAGACTAGCATTGATTGACAATAGGAAAGCTAATCATACAAGAAATATTATTGTGTTACAAGCAAGATCTGTCAACAAAACATGAAACTAAGCATAATAAATGCCTCAACTTGGCTAGAGAGAGAAAATGAAAGTACAAAACTTGAGTAGAGAGAGAGGGCACAAAGAGCTTGTCTCCAAATTTGCATTATACACAATTTTCATCATCTTCTCAATGCGAGTACATCACATATATATAGATCCATGGACTTTTCTCCTACTTTGAGTTGAATTGGAGTTGTGAATCCACCTCTCAAGCTATCTAGACTTATTCAAGCCACCTCAATATGTCTAATTGTGCCACCTAGTCTTTTCATGCATTAAATGTGGCATGCAAATTTCAAATGGCAATTCCTGTGGTATCTCTCTACTTCTACCTACCTTGAATATTTTATTCTAAGATGGGCCTTTTCTAAGCCAAAAGAGCTCAATTCATCTTTGGCATTTTTAGGACCCCTACTTACAACATTAGATAGATTTTTCCAATATTTTGACACTCCTAAAAAAGTATCTAATGTGGATCAAGGATCGATCTTGAGATAAGACCAAGATTACACCTATGCTTTGAGAAGGCACTTTTGCAAAGTGGCTTTGTGAGAAGATCAGCAATACATGAAGATGTGTCGACATGTTCCAAGTTGATTTCACCTCCAATGAGCTTTTCCCTTACGAAATGGTGTGCCACTTCTATATGCTTGCTTCTTGCATGAAAAATAGAATTGTTTGCAAGAGCTTGTGCCAATATGTTGTCACATTTGATCAAGGGAAGATCATCCTCTTTGATGCACTTTAGCTCCATGATTAACCTCTTGATCCAAAGCACCTCTTTAGTTGTTGTAGTGAGTGCTTTGTACTCAGCCTCACAAGATGATAGAGATATGGTATCTTGCCTCTTTGAAAGCCAAGACACAAGATTGCCTCCAAGAAATATAGTATATGCATTAATGGACTTTCGATCCATTTTATCACTTGCAAAATCGGAATCCGAATAGCCAACAATGGTTAGCTCTTCATTCTTGTACAATAAACCATAATCTTGAGTAGAAGATACATATCTTAGAACTCTCTTGGCCATCTTCCAATGTTGGATCTTAGGATCTTGCATAAATTGACTCAATTTGTGCACACAATTGCTCAAATCGGGTCTAGTGATAGTAAGCCAAATTAAAGAGCCTATAAGACTCCTATAAAGTGTGATGTCCTCAAAGGATCTTTCATCACCTTTAATAGGAGCAACATGGGAGTATCTATGCCTTTACAATTTTGCATATTGAATTTTCTCAACATAGAAAAGACATATCTAGATTGACAAATAAAAGCATACTCTTCATGAAAATCAATCTCAAGGCCTAAAATGTAATGGATCTCTCCTAGATCTTGCATTTTAAATTCTCTTCCTAATGCATCTTTAGTTTCTTGAACTAGCATCAAACAACTTCCACTAAGAATAATGTCATCTACATAGATTAGAAGAATGACAATATTTCTACTATCAAACTTTAAGTACATAGAGGGATCATAGTTACTAAGCACAAATCCTAATGAAAGTAGAAAGTTGTTGAGTCTTGAATACCATGATCTAGGTGACTGCTTCAAGCCATAAAGACTTCTAAATAGCAAACACACCTTAGATTTATCCTTGATAAATCCTTGAGGCTGTTCCATGTATATCTCCTCCTCAAGATAGCCATTCAAAAAAGCGTTGGAGACATCAAGTTGAAACAATTTCCACTTAAAAAATAAGGCAAGAGAGATTATGATTCTTATTGTCACCATCTTTGCTACAGGAGCAAAAGTTTCTTCATAGTCAAGGCCATATATTTGTGCAAAGCCTTTAGCACATAATCTTGCCTTGTACTTGTTGATGGAGCCATCATGATTGTACTTGATCTTGAACACCCACTTGCATCCAATAATATGCATGCTAGGTGGTGGATCCACTAGTTCCCATGTGTGGTTGGTGATCAAGGCATCATATTCAATCTTCATGGCCTCATACCACTCCTTAGTATTTAGGGCTTCTTGGACATCTTTGGGCTCTTCATGAGAAACAAAATAAGCATAAGTGGTATCAAGATCCACTTGTTTTCCTTTGTCATCATAAGTGAGCCTCTTAGGCTCAGATCTCTCCCTCATGGATCTTCTAGGAGTAGAAATCTGAGGACTTCCATCTTCAAATATCGACTCCTCCATATGTTGATTGTCTCCAATAACAAAAGGTGATAGATTTTGAGGTTGCTTGATCTCGGCCCCTCCAAGATTGGACTTTTTTTCTTCATGAAAAACTACATCTCTACTATCAATTACTTTAGAAGTAGAGAGCATGTAGATTCGATAGGCTTTCTTGTTGGATGAATATCCAACCATTACTCCTTTGCTTGCACAAGGATCATCCTTCTTTCTCGTTTTCAAGGGAATATGGACAAAGCAAATGCATCCAAATACTCTAAGGTGTTCAACCTTAGGTTTCTTCAAATAAAGTGCTTCATATGGTGACTTTCCTCTGAGTGCAACATGAGGGAGTCGATTGCAAAGATAGTTTGAACAATTGATGGCCTCACCCCAAAAGTCTTTTGGCAAGAATGCCTCAATTCTAATGGTTTTGGCACATTCACACAATGTTCTATTCTTTCTTTCAGCCACCCCATTTTGAGATGGTGTATATGCACAAGAAAACTCTCTTTTAATGCCTTCAAGCTCACAATAATCATGAAATTTATTAGAAGTGTACCCACCACCTCCATCACGTCTAAGAATCTTGATTTTGTATGAAAATTGCTTTTCAACTAGAGCTTTGAACTTTAGGAAATAGTCAAACACCATAGACTTTGAAGCTAGAAGATATACCCAAGTAAATCTAGTGAAATCATCAATGAAAGTTACAAAGCAAGTACCACCACCCTTGCACTTTAAAGATGAGAAGTGCACATCCGAGTGTATGAGCTCCAATGGATGTGAAGTTTTATAGATGACTTTGAAAAAGGCTTCTTATAAGACTTAGATATGGCACAAGCCTCACATGGCTTGACATTCTTGGAGATAAGATTTGGCAAGCCAATAGCTTTGGCTTTCTTGACCATGGACACCATAGAATTATAGTTAGGATGTCCCAACCTTCTATGCCATAGTTCCTCCAAAGACATATGAGAAGCAAAAGCACTATCACAAGAGTTAGCATACTCTTTGAGATCAAGCTTGTAGATTCCACCATATCTAGACCCAAATGCAAGGATCTCATCATGCTTCTTGATTGTACATGTATCAACATTGAAATTCACATCTAGTCCACTATCAAACAATTGCCCAACACTAATAAGATTTTTTGTTAACTTAGGAACAAAAAGTACTTTAGAAAGAGAAAGAACTTTTGATTAAGAAAGCTTTAAGGGAATGGTCCCTATGCCTTCAATAGCACACTCATGATCATTTGTTGTGTAGATGGACTTCTTGGCTCCTTCATAAGGTGACATAGATGAAAAAGAATACTTGGAGCTACACATATGTGAGGAAGCTCCACTGTCAATATACCATGAACCATCCTTCTTGAAAGGTGATGAAGAAAAACTCGAGACCATAAGAGATCCCTCTCCATCACTTGCATGAGCATCTTCCTTCTCTTCATCGGAAATGTTGGCTTGCTTGAATTGACTCTTGAAGCAATTGGTGGCATAATGCCCCTTCTTGCCACAAAAGAAACACTTGATGTTTTTCTTCTTCTTCTTGGATGTGGAAGCTTGAGAGGACTCATCATCTCCTCCTTTCTCCTTGGAAATAAGATTGTTCTTGCTTGAAGAGGGTTGGTGTTGATTCTTACTTCTTGTCTTGTGCTTGTCTTTGGTAAAGAGAGCTTTACCATCAATGTTGAGGGACAGTCTCTCCATTTTCAAGAGTTTATACTCTTGTCTTGATTCTTCAAAAATGAGCACACTTTGGAGTGCTTCCAAACTTGGTAGCTCCTCCTTAATGGCATAACTCTGAACAAGGTTGTCATATTCCTCCTTTAACCCATTAAGTATGACTTGAACAAGTTCATTTTGGTTGATGGAGTCTCCTATGCATGACAATTCTCTATGGAGGTCTTTAACTCTCATTACATAAGCTGAAGCACATTCATCACTTCTCTGTACACTTTGAAAAATTTTGTTTCTTAGTGTTAGAAGTCTAGAAGTATTCTTTGCCTCATAGATGGACTTGAGAGTATCCCAAGCATCTTTGGCATTAGTACAAGCACCAATTTCTCTTAAGATGTCATTTGAGACATTCATCTTAATATAATGTAGAGCCATCCTGGCTCTCTTTTTGTACTTTGGAATTTCTTGAGGAATTTGTGGTTCTTCTTCAATTCCAAGTACAATATCCATCACATCTTGTAGTATTAAAACAGATTCCATCCTAACCTTCCAAATTGAGTAATTGGAGGTTGACAATCTTTCACTTGCTTCTAATAGAAAGACACCCATTGAAGTCATAAAGAATGATGGAAATAAAAAAAGTTGGATGAAAAAATTTCTTATTTTCTCACTATAGGAACCAATCAAGGGCAAAAAACCAAATCCTATGTAAGAGCAAAAAACTATGAGATAGATCTCACTAGCTTGACAATCTCTCTAAAACAAGATTTGAATCATCAAAAAAGATGAAGTATGGCAAAAGATATGGTTCTCTGATTTCACACGTGTGAAATACTCCAAAAATGTCAAATTGACTCACATACAATCTATTTGTATGAAACAATTTGCCTAGAATCTATAAATTTTGTCTTAATCACATATAGATGAGATTCGTCAACTTCTGGATGATTTTTGTGATCATTCAAGCAATAAATGACGTACACACGATCTACCACAGGTCTAAGTGCCCTACCTATGACTCTTCAAAATCTTATAACTTCTGATTGGCTTATTTAACTGTCGTTATTCAAATTGCATCAAATTCTACACATCTCTAGCTTTCTAGTGGGCTAATTTGCATGAAATTTGGATCTAAGGTGAGAGAGAACCACCAAACTGAAAATGGGCGGATTTCACACATGCCAGCACCTGAAATTTCGTTCAGTACCTGATCTGGACCATTCAAAGTGGTTTGAAGCTCTAAATCACCAGAAAACTGCAAACTAGCTAGAAAGTAGAATCTAGACAATTCCTAGCTTGAAATCTGATCAAATTTGCAAATTTTTTGATTAGATTTGCTTGTAAATCTTAGGTAGGCTCTGATACCATGTTGAATTCACACGTGTGGGACGCCCTACACATGTACTTTTGATCTCCTAAGCCCAATAATACCATAAAGATCAGACTAGCATTGATTGACAATAGGAAAGCTGATCATACAAGAAATATTATTGTGTTACAAGCAAGATCTGTTAACAAAACATGAAACTAAGCATAATAAATGCCTCAACTCGGCTAGAGAGAAAAAATGAAAGTACAAAACTCCAGTAGAGAGAGAGGGCACAAAGAGCTTGTCTCCAAATTTGCATGGGTATTTTCCTGTCTTTTTTTCACTGGGAACTCTCGCATAGACACTTAGACAGTGAAGTAACTTTCGCAAGCCTCTCTGTGCCCTGGTCTCACTGAGATGGAACTTCAGAGTGCTCTGCGAGAGTTTTGGTGAAGATTTGCATTTTTTTGGAATTTTGCAAGGGTTTTTCTGAATTTTTATGATTTTTTCTCTGGTGTTTGCAATCTACTTGGAACTAACTCTCGCAGGCTTCTATGCAAGTCTAGGATAGTATTGTGAGATTCTATGCAGGCTTCTATGCACGTCTAGGACAGTATTGTGAGATTCTATGCAGGCTTTTATGCAGGTCTAGGACAGTACCGTGAGATTCGAGCCTAAGTTCATTTTTTACTGAATTTGGGATTACTGAAAATCTAGACTACTTTTGCAGCCTATTTAGGCCATGTTTACATGTTTATGAGATTGCACAACCCAATTCTGACATATTTTATGAACATTATGTTAGATCAGGAATATACTCAGTAAGCATGTTATCCCCATAGGTTCACTTTTGTACATGCACTATATTGATCTTGTTCATTTCTTCCTAGCTTTCAAACATAGACTAGATAGAATGTTCACCAAATTGTTCGATCTTTTTAAAAGTAGTTCAATGTGTCCTTATTGCAACAAAAAATGTTGATTGGTTGAATACCAAAGTGGTTTCGTACTTTTCCTGTTAGTTCAGATCCTGGATGATGAGGAAGTTCCTATTGTGAAGAATTGAAAAAGATTATCTATGTTAGATATAAGGGTCTTATGTTTTTTACATCAAGCATCTAGGTGTAGGGTGTTGATAGGAATAAATTTGGCATAGATGGCAAATTATGCATTTCCACTTGTAATGCCACTATTGAGCCAAAATAGAGTAAGAGGCTAAACACTTGCTAATTAGAGTGTAGACAAGTGTAAAGTTTTTGTTTGATGAATTCCAAGAGGTCCAATAGGATATAGAGGTGACAAAATGTGGTCCAATCATAGTTAAGCATAGTGGTAGCTTGTGGACCTACTAGTATCATTGTACTCCTCATTTTGAAGTCAATTGATTTGGTGATTTCATGGATTTTGTGAGTTATTGGATTTCTAGCTTTCTCTCTCTACCCGAGAGCTCTTGATGCATTTTCTCTCTCTACCCGAGGAGAGCAGCTTGTTTTTACATAGATTATTTTTTTAATACTTCCCACACGTGTGAGTGAGAGTTGGAAGTGATTGAATGCATGTAGTAGTCTGTTTTTGCCATAGGATTCAAGATTGATCTTGAATCTCAATCTAGTCTCGATCTTGGTGCATCTACACACCTTAGGAGATCACAAGTACATGTAGTGGACAGTCCACACGTGTGAAATTCAACATGGTATCAGAGCCTACCTAAGGTTACCATGCATTTTGATCCATCTAAGTGAAAAAAATTTCATCAATCTTGAGCTAGAAGTTGTCAAGGCCCATTTTCCTAGCTATCTTGTTCAATCTTGGATCAAAAGAGATCAAAAGGACATTGATCGGGTCTGACCTAGTACTATACGGAATCAGGTGCTCAGACACGTGTGAGGAACATCCAATTTCAGTTTGGAAGTTCTCTCTCATGTTTGATCCATTTATCTTGCTTGAAAGCTTGTTTTGAAGCTATTTTTGTCTAGTTTCTGTTGCAATTAGTTTCATTCCATTTGGTTGAGCCAATCAAAAGTTATAAGCTTTTGAAGAGGGTTAGGTAGGGCACCTAGACCTGGGTGGACACATTTGGTTTTGTCAAGAGATTGCTTGGTTGATCCAAAATCACAGTTGTATGCTTGCCAATCTCATCTATATGTGATCTAGGCACTGTTTTGAGATCTTAGCCATTTTGTTTCATGCAATATCATTGTATTTGAGTCAAATTTGGTTTCTTAGTGTATTTCACACGTGCTAAGAGTGTTAGATCCTAACTTTGCCTATACTCCATCATTTGATGTGAAATAGATCTTGTTTTAG
Organism: Diphasiastrum complanatum; assembly: GCA_029204225.1. Taxonomy (NCBI): domain Eukaryota; kingdom Viridiplantae; phylum Streptophyta; class Lycopodiopsida; order Lycopodiales; family Lycopodiaceae; genus Diphasiastrum; species Diphasiastrum complanatum. The sequence continues at coordinate 53,273,795 of CM055092.1, read as the reverse complement.
AGAGATTTGAGTAGCTAGTGAGAATCAATTCACAAATTGTTGTAAGATCTTTCATAGGAGGAGATAGTACTCAATTATTGGATCCCATTGAAAGTGTGTAACAACATTTATTGTTCATCACTTGAGTTTTCTTCACTTCAAATGTATTCAATGGGTTCATCCTTGTTGGAACCAAGTGAAAGATTGACCACTTCAAATTATTCAATTTGAAAAATGAGGATGGAGTCCATCTTGATCCTTCAAGATGTGATGGACATACTTCTTGGCCTTGAAGAAGAACCACAAGTTCTTCAAGAGGTTCAAAAATACAAAAAGAGAGCTAGGATGGCTCTCCACTACATTAAGATGAATGTCTCTAATGAGATATTGAGGGAGATAGGTACTTGTACAACAGCCAAAGAAGCTTGGGATTGTCTCAAGACTATCTATGAGGCTAAGAATACCTCTAGGCTTCTCACTTTTGGGAATCAAATCTTTCAAAGTAGCCAAAAGAGTGATGAGAGTGCATCTAGTTATGTTTTGAGAGTAAAAGATATTCATAGAGAACTTGCTTGTATTGGTGATTCCATCAATCAAAATGAGCTAGTTCAAGTCATTCTCAATGGCTTGAGAAGTGAGTCTGATAACCTTGTCCAATCCTATGCCATTAAGGAGGAGCTACCAAGTTTGGAGGCTCTCCAAAGTGTGCTAATTTCGGAAGAATCAAGACAAGAGTACAAGCTCTTGAGGATGGACAAGCTTTTTCTCACTCATAATGATGGCAAAGCTCTATTTTCCAAGGATAAGCACAAAGGGAGGAGCAAGAACCAACATCAACAATCCTCAAGCAAGGACAAAGTCAAATCCAAAGACAAAGATGAGGAGGAAGATGATTCCTCTAATACTTCATCATCCAAGCTCAAGAAGAAGAAGATCAAGTGCTTTTATTGTGGCAAGAAAGGTCATTATGCCACCAATTGCTTCAAGAAGAAGAATCAACTCAAGCAAGCCAACATTACCAATGAGAAGGAAGACACTATTGCAAGTGATGGAGAGGGATCTCTTATGGTCTCTAGTTTCTCATCTACTCCTTTCAAGAAGGACGGCCTATGGTATATTGATAGTGGAGCCTCTTCACATATGTGTAGCTCCAAGGACTCTTTCTCTTCTATTGTACCTTATGATGGAGTCAAGAAATCAATATACACTGCAAATGATTTTGAGTGTCCTATTGAAGGCATAGGGAACATTCCCTTGAAGCTTGCATCCTCTAAAGTTATTTCTCTCTCTAAAGTTCTTTATGTATCTAAGCTTACCAAGAATCTTATTAGTGTTGGCCAATTGCTTGATAATGGCCTTGATGTAAAATTCAATGTTGATACTTGCACTATCAAGAAGAATGATGAGATACTTGCATTAGGATCTAGATTTGGTGGCATCTATAAACTAGATCCAAATGAGTATGTGAATGCTTGTAATGTTGCTCTTGTGAACAAGCTCTCTATGGAGGAATTATGGCATAGGAGGTTGGGACATCCCAACTACAAATCCATGCTCTCTATGATCAAAGAATCCAAAGCTATTGGCTTGCCAAAGTCATTCTCCAAGAAGATCAAGCCTTATGAGGCTTGTGCTATTGCTAAATCTCACAAAAAGCCATTTACAAGATCTTCTATCAAAAGCAAGCATCCTTTGGAGTTAATCCACAAGCAAGGGAGGAGCCACTTGTTTTGTTACTTTCATTGATGATTACACAAGATTCACTTGGATATATCTTCTTGCTTCAAAATCTATGGTGTTTGATCATTTCCTTATTTTCAAAGCTTATGTAGAGAAGCAATTCTCATTCAAGATTAAAGCTCTTAGAAGTGGAGGAGGTGGTGAATATATCTCCAATAAATTTCAAGATTTTTGTGAGCTTGAAGGCATTAAAAGAGAGTTTTCTTGTGCCTACTCTCCATCTCAAAATGGAGTGGCCGAGAGAAAGAATAGATCTCTATGTGAATGTGCAAAATCTATGAGAATTGAGGCATCTTTGCCCAAAGATTTTTGGGGAGAAGCCATTAATTGTGCAAATTATCTTTGCAATAGGCTCCCACATATAGCTCTTGGAGGAAAGTCACCATATGAAATCTTATTTTTGAAGAAGCCTAAGGTTGATCACCTTAGAGTTTTTGGATGCTTATGCTTTGTCCATATTCCCTTGGAAACAAGGAAGAAGGAAGATCCTAGTGCATGCAAAGGGATCATGGTTGGATACTCATCCACCAAGAAGGCCTATAGAGTCTTTATACTCTCTACTTCTCAAGTTATTGAAAGTAGAGATGTTGTCTTTCATGAAGATCAACACTCATCATTTGAAGAGGCCGAGATCAAGAAATCTATGGATGCATCATCAATTATTGATTTTGAAGACAATCATGATGTGATGGGGTCGAGATTTGAAGAAGACTCTCCTCGGATTTTTTCACCAAGAAGATCCATGAGAGATAGATCCGAGCCTAAGAGGCTCTCATATGTTGACAAAGGCAAACAAGTGGATCTTGATTCCACTAATTATGTTTTTTATGTCTCTCATGAAGAGCCAAAGAATGTACAAGAGCCACTCAATACCAAGGAGTGGTATGATGCCATGAAGCAAGAGTATGATGCATTGATCACCAACAATACTTGGAAGCTTGTGGATCCTCCTTCCAACAAGCATGTGATTGGTTGCAAGTGGGTATTTCAGATCAAGTTCAATCATGATGGCACCATCAACAAGCATAAAGCAAGATTATGTGCCAAAGGATTTGCTCAAATCCATGGTCTTGATTATGAGGAGACCTTTGCACCCGTTGCAAAGATGGTGACAATAAGAATTCTTATTTCTCTTGCTTGTTTTTTCAAGTGGAAGGTGTTCCAATTAGATGTATCCAATGCTTTTCTAAATGGGTATCTTGAGGAGGAGATCTATATGGAACAACCTCAAGGATTCATCAAGGATGAGTCCAAAGTGTGCTTGCTCTTCAAAAGTCTTTATAGACTCAAGCAAGCACCAAGATCATGGTATTCAAGACTTAACTCTTTTCTTATCTCACTAGAATTTACTCTTAGTGACTATGATCCTTCCATGTATCTAAAGTTTGTTGATAGCAATATTGTCATTCTTCTAATTTATGTTGATGACATTATTCTTTGTGGAAGTTGTATCAAGCTAGTTGATGAAACCAAGCTAGCACTTGGATGTGAGTTAAAAGTGCAAGATCTAGGAGAGATACATTACATCCTAGGCCTAGAAATTGATTTTTATGAAAATCATGTCTTTATATGCCAATCTAGATATGCTCACTCTATGTTGAAAAAATTCCATATGGAAAATTCTAAGAGCATAGATACTCCAATGGAGCAAATTGTAAAAGATCCTAATAAAGGTGATGAAAGATCCTTTGAGGACATCACAGTTTTTAGGAGTCTTGTAGGCTCCTTGATTTGGCTTACCATTACTAGGCCCGATCTTAGTTTTTGTGTGCACAAATTGAGTCAATTTATGCAAGAACCTAAGATCCATCATTGGAAGATGGCCAAGAGGATTCTAAGATATGTATCTTCATCTTGTGATTATGGTCTACTCTATAAAAGTGAAGATCTATCCATTATTGGCTACTCGGATTCGGACTTTGCAAGTGACAAGATGGATCGAAAGTCTATTAGTGCATACACTATCTTTCTTGGAGGCAATCTAATATCTTGGCTTTCCAAAAAGCAAGATACTATATCTCTCTCTTCATGTGAGGCCGAGTACAAAGCACTCACTACAACTACCAAAGAAGTGCTTTGGATCAAGAGGTTATTAATGGAACTAAAGTGCATCAAGGAGGATGATCTACCAATGATCAAGTGTGATAACATCTCGGCCCAAACTCTTGCCAATAATCCCATATTTCATGCAAGAAGCAAGCACATAGAAGTGGCACACCATTTTGTGAGAGAAAAGCTTATTGGAGGAGAAATCTATTTGGAGCATGTCAACTAGTCCTCTTGTATTGTCGATCTACTCACCAAGCCTTTGAGCAAAAGTGCTTTCATCAAGCATAGATCTAATCTTGGAGTTATATCAAGATCAATGTTCAAATCTTCATAGATAATTTTTTAGGAGGAGTGTGAAGAATTGAAAAAGATTATCTATGTTAGATATAGGGGTCTTATGTTTTGTACATCAAGCATCTAGGTGTAGGATGTTGATAGGAATAAATTTGGCATAGATGACAAATTATGCATTTCCACTTGTAATGCCACTATTGAGCCAAAATAGAGTAAGAGGCTAAACACTTGCTAATTAGAGTGTAGACAAGTGTAGAGTTTTTGTTTGATGAATTCCAAGAGGTCCAATAGGATATAGAGGTGACAAAATGTGGTCCAATCATAGTTAAGCATAGTGGTAGCTCGTGGACCTACTAGTATCATTGTACTCCTCATTTTGAAGTCAATTGATTTGGTGATTTCATGGATTTTGTGAGTTATTGGATTTCTAGCTTTCTCTCTCTACTTGAGAGCTCTTGATGCATTTTCTCTCTCTACCCGAGGAGAGCAGCTTGTTTTTACTTAGATTATTTTTTGAATACTTTCCACACGTGTGAGTGAGAGTTGGAAGTGATTGAATGCATGTAGTAGTGTGTTTTTGCCATAGGATTCAAGATTGATCTTGAATCTCAATCTATTCTTGATCTTGGTGCATCTACACACCTTAGGAGATCACAAGTACATGTAGTGGACAGTCCACACGTGTGAAATTCAACATCTACTGCTGACCCTCATCTTGCATTATCCTCTGTTCAGTCATCTATTCATTAGGGAATATTAGAATTCAAAATGGGCCCTTTGTCAAGATGTTGTTTTTGACTTCGCACGCTTTCAACGCTTATGTGTCCCAATGAATGGTGTCCATTTGTGATGAACTGTAACAGTGGTTGACGGACGAAAATTGTATTTAACTTTCCCGGCCAAATTTTCGTGATTTTCAAATATCCCGCCGGACAGAACAAACAATTGTGATTGGACCACAGTTACGGCTCAAATACTCTTATGCTGCCCGTCATTGTTCACTCGAGGTTGATTTGACGTCAATATTCATAAATTGTGGTTAACTAATCCTTGTAGTTAAGGAACTTCTTGTCATTCATAGGTATACCTCTCATTTTCTTCATTCTATCTCTCATTTTCTTGTCATTCTTAAGTTTACCTCGCAATCTCTACATTCTCTTCAATCTCAGCTTGCGTACTCGTATTTTCGAAATATGGCTACACATAATCGGAGACCAAGAGGAACCATTGATGCAATCAATATTTGCAATGAAAAAATGCAGAAGATCAATTAATACCAAGAATATATCGAAAATATCAATGGATCTTGATGCATCCCTCTGCAAAAGGCTCATTTCAAAAAAGAAAAAGATCGGATAACATATATAGAAACTCTTGGAAAGGCATGATAATGGATTTTAAAGTATCACCTGCCGGTCAATCTATCACGGAAGTTTTAGTTTAGCACGTTTATCTTCACAATGAGCTCAACATTAATGATCTAAATCCAAATGATAGAAGGAAATGCAATTGTAAGTTTTCAGATTCAATTTCTTTATCTTTATCATTGACTTTAAATTATAGTTTACTTGAGATGTTTTTGTTGGTTTTGCATATTTCTATCCATCAAATTTCTTTGAATGGCAATCAGTTCAATTGATTGCAGGAATAATCGATGTTATACATTCGGATATCAGTCTTTTACAATATAAAGGTCGTTCTCCAAAATCACTTTTAGAGTCGAGAGTTTTTTATTATGATCACACATATTTTCCTGATAAAAATGGTTTAGTTGATTGATTAGAGCCATATGCTCTACCAGATTTTTTGAGTAAGGAATGGATTTCTCCTGATGCAGCAATTTCAGAAAGTTTTCAATCTAGGCTATATATTGATATTCAGAGTATATTAAAATGCAGCACTGGATCAAAGAATAATAGATTAAGTTGGTATCTACCTTTTACAATTTTTGTTGATTTTTTTTCCAAATGCAATGTTCGGAGAACGAAAACAATGTTTATTTGTAAGGACTTGAGTGCTGATATAATCGCCGAGTTGTTGGATGATGGTTGGGATACAAAACAAAATCAGCAAGTTGAGTGTAGAGTATGTTACTCATCCATGACATTTAGATATCACATCGAAAAGCAAATGCTCACTTTGCTGCTATATTATAGAAGATGGATTAAATGCAAAAATGTTTGGAAGCCACTTGATCAAGATTTTGGTATAAACCCTCAAGAGCAACTTCAGATAACAGTGAAAAGAAATGACAACATTCTTGCAATGGTTGAAATCGAGGAAGATTGGTGTCTCAATCACATTCGATCAGAACTAGACAAGTTGCAATTCGATCTACCTCAGTACTGTCAATTTCGATTGAATGGTATAAAGATACGTTATGCCATATGAAAATATTTCTTTTTTTCTATTTCTAAGTGAATCAGTTTCATAAAATATATAACTAAACAATTTCTCTTGTGCAGGTAAGAGTAAGGCAGGAAGAGAATATAAAATGCAAAGAAATTGGAACATCCATCAAAATTAAAGATCCACAGATTATGAACTATGGAATTTTGTATTATGTAATACAATTTTTTGTATACATCATTTAAGAATATATATGAACCACTTTTTCTATGAGGCTCATTCATTTCTATGATCTCCATTTCCATGGTGCAAAACACAATGTAATTGCAACTGGATAATATGAGTTTTTGATAGCAAGATTTATTGTCTCCTGCAGGAAATGCACTATCTCCATTGGGGAGATCTTCAGTAACTTGAACTCTAGTTGAACGCTTGCCCTTGTTGAAGTCTCGTATATATCGGTTGTATTTTTTGTCTTCATTGTTTGGTCTGTATTGTCCTTGTCTTGGCATATTTGGATATGTTTAGATGATGATCTGATCAAAGCTTTGCTGTGACAAATCTAAGTGAGCTAATGTTGCATGTTTGGATTGGTTGTGGCAAAGGTTCGATCAGATCATCATTCTGAACTTATCCAAAAAAAGACCATGGTAAAGGCAAGGCAGACCAAGGCTATGAAACACAAACATGTCGAAAAACAGTAGAAATTGAAGATGAATGAATCGTAACCTAAATTGATAAGAGAAAAAAAAACATGTAAGAACAACCATAGAAAAACTGTAAATATATTTCTATTAAAAGAATTTGTACATGTGTCTCATCCACATAAAGTGAGATGAATATTTAAACAGAATCAACTATCTATGATCTCTAAATCCATTTCTCCAGTTGGAAGTAGCTTGGGTGGAGAACACTCGGCCACTGCAATTGGATATGAATTTTCGATCACAATCTTTATGGTCTCCTGCCTGAAGTGCATTATCTCCATTGGGGAGACTACTTTCTAATTCAGCAGTATCTAAACTAGAAAGGGGGAGACCAGCATTGGTCTTCGGCATCCTAAAACTGTATCGAGGACCTAAACTTTGTCGTGACACAAAGAAGCGAAGCAACATGAAGCGAAGGTCGAATGACGAACAATTTGCGAAAGTCAACGTATCTCAAAAACCCTAAGACACGAAGCGAAGTGAAACTCGAAGGTCGAATGATTCGCGAAAGTCAAACATGCCTCCAGGACCAAAAGACACGACACGACACGAAACGAAAAAGAAAATGAAAGAAAATCTTTCGCACTGCCAACTGCTAGCTCAACGGGCTTGGAGCTTTAAACTTCACGTTCAATTGAAACATTTAGCATAACAGAGAGTAACTAACTAGTTGATTAGTGTTAACTACTCTTGTAATTCTCTGTTTAGCTATTTTGTCAACTCCACACAATGGAGATATAAACTATTTTCTGGATCAACAAAAATGACAGAGAAGAGTGCGAGAGTAGAGCAGAAAAAAAAAAGGAATAGAAAAATAGCGAAAAGAAATAGCTATGCATGAAAATCTGCCAACGAGCAGAGTGTCAAGTCGCCAACGAGCTAGACACTGGTCATCTTGCTCTGAAAATCAAATTAATAATACAGTTACTCTCTCTTGTGCATCTCCTTGTCTTCCGTTGTCTTGATTGCTAGAATGATTTCTGTTTTGTAATCTGTAGTTGCGTGTCTAGGATCCTGCAAGCTTCTGCATAAGAAAATTCAAAAGAAACAAATTCGTTCGCGATGCAAAGCCCGTTCGCGACACTTTTGATCTTCTATCTTGGAAGTGAGCAAATGTTGCAACATGAAGCATGTCCTAGGGAGGTTCGTTGCAAGCATCAACATGTATAATTTGTACACAAGCTTGATCAACCTATGATCTATCCTCAATCTAATGACTTTTGACACTTTTTAAGATTGAAATACACTCAAATGAAGCCCAGCAACTTCACTATCTAGAGATCCAATCAAAATTAGGGTTTTGGCGGCTCATCTTAGTGTGGGGTGTACCCATCTCTAAATTGTCAAACATCATTTTAGATTTGAAAGACAAATGGATAATCAAACCGTCATTGAAAAAAAGCATGACACGCAACCTGTACCTTCAAACTACAAGACTGATGCCTACCATCTCATGAGTCAGGGTCCACGGACCAAGGGTTCACCTATATTGGATAGGTGTGGTCCACAGGCTAATGAATTTTTGGACTGATCCGAAATTCTAATTTATCACGTTTAGAAGGCCTTACCTTAGTTTGACTTCTGGAAATGGATCTCACTCACAAAAATGTAAGACAAGGTGATCGGATGCGATTACGAAAGGCCCTGCATGTTGTTATGATTTTGTAGTACAGTGCACCCTAGATAAATGTTAGGCCTGGGGAGTAGGATAAACAATGCAAACATTATTTATGGAGAGAATCAAACACAAAACATTTATAGAGGTAACATATATAGAGAGTTCACTATAGCTTGATTTTTGTTGTTTATGGCAAAGGAAAAATTGATTTATTGAAATTAGCCATGTATGCTCAATATTTTCTGCGTACAAATGTCTGAGCTTGTGTCTTGTGCGTCTTCCAATTTTCATGTTCGTAAATTGTACCCATATCACAGGTTCGTTACATTGTAGCATTGCATTTTCGAATATGACTTCTACTCCGTTCACAAGACCGTCTTCAATGTCATAATTTCCAGTACATAACTCAACTACAATTCCTTTTTTAATTTTAATTTGCTCATGCAAACCACTCATAAAAGCAAGATCGTTTTGCAATGAGTTTCTTGATCGTAATGTTGTTGTGAAGTCTTTTGCAAGAAGGACGTATTCCATTCCTTTGGTTTGTTCGAAAACATGATTATTATGTCTATTTGTGAATTCATTTTTTAAAAATAGATGTGGTATATTTAGTGGAATTGGATTGTGATGAAAAAATTGATAATTAATCTATTCTATGTCATTGCTTTTGTGTGTTCCATGGATGATACCTATAAGACGATTGTAATGTTGTATCAGTCCTTGGACAATTATTTGTGTTGTGAAGGTCTTGCCAGTTCCGGCCGCTCCTGTTAGGAAGAGATGCAAAGGTTTTGTTGGATTCAGTCTTTTTCTATGCATGCATTCATAGAGGATGTGCTTCTGTTCTTGGTTCATTTTTTGGAGTTGGCATAATAGGTCTCATTTGGAAGCATTTCAAGGTTGGTTGTATTGTAAGGTTTAATTTTGCATGTGAAGGCATTTTTTGTGTAGATGGTAGATACATATCTTTTTGCAGATCATATTTTTTGATTGATATCTCAGTTCTTTCTATAGTGGTGAAGTTGTATTGGGTTGTATCTTTATTGGGTATAGTATTTAGTTCTATTTAATCCCAAACATCTTCATTTGTAGTTGAGTTTCCAAATAGATGGTTATAGTTTCTAGAATTTCTTTGAATTTTCTTTTGGAGTCTGATGTAAGTTTGTTGCCAAGTTTTTTATTCAAGTTGGATGGTTGATTTAGATGTTCAGAATGGTACATATAACATTATTTGTTCTCTATAGTAGTTATTAGAGTCTCTATGTTTGTTGAACTTGACATGGCGTATGATGTAATCTTTTTTTGTACAGGTGAATTTACTATTCGTTATCTTGTACTTTGATGCGATATCAGCTAAACATAAATCTTCTAAATTTGTTGGTCTGTTATTGTATTTGTCTATGATAGATGCACTTTGTACTTCTGTAGATTCAGGATCCACGTTTTGTAAAACATGTTCTGGTTTCAAACAAATGTGCGATTAGCTTTTGTGCATGTATTAATGACTATAACTTTTCTAGAGAGGTATTGCAATGGAATCGATAGTGTAATGAAAGCTGCCAATTGAGCTGGCATTTGTTGTGCATTCAAAAATGCGTTTCCTAGTTTCCTTATTCGGTCACAGTCATTGGTACGATTTTGTATATTATTTTTTATAATTTCATGTAGAACCGCAGTTATTGTATTATCCATTTTTGTCAAATACGATGTACAGTAACTTGCAGCAGCATATGGTTCTAAGATATATTGTATATCAGTGTTGGCCTGCCAGAGACGTGCAAGTGTTTGATTGAAATTGTTTGTTCTAATGTCTCGAGGTTCACATTTTAAAAAGAATGTTGGTTGTTGAATTGTTGATCGAATTGCATGTAAATAGGTTTGTTTGTTCAATTGAAGCATTGTTAGGAATTCGTCAAATGACATATCCATGCCTAGTCCCATGTGTTGCAAGTGTTTGTTTATCGAATGTGAGATGTCTTGTAACGCTTTAAATACTTTTTCAAATTGTTCTTGTAAAGGCATCAATATAATTGTTCTTCTCATAAAGGTTTCAGAAAGTGGAATCAACAAATAGAATGACCCTTTTTTTTTGCAAGTACTACGATGTTTGTGTGTTTGTATATCTCGCATGTTTTTAGGTAGGCTTGTTTTGTCACATGTAATATATGTGTCAATGTAAGTTGTAATTTCATTTACAGAACTTGTGTACAACTGTGGACTATCTTTTATCCACAAAAGTGAATGATCATGCTCACTACCTCTATGTTGGAATTCAGTTACAAATGCAAAATCTGTTACTGAACCAAGAATGGAATGATCTTGTCGAATCAATTTTCAGAGGTAGTTCATTCGATGATTGTAATATCTTGCACAAGTTATAGGATCATGTCAAATAAGGTTTTGTATATTGTTTTCTTCTAAACGTAAGTGTGTATCTGAGTCATAAATATTTGCTAAGCTATGCAAACATGTTACAAGGTCTGGCCAATGTGACTCAACACTTGTGAACGTTAGTTGGTGGTCCTAGTTGTCTGATCATTGCAAATATGTCCTATTTTGTTTTGTCAAGATAATCTGGTGATGTGCGTAGCATTCCTAGATCTCTATATCCAATATCAGATTTCATTACTGTGGCAACTTTTGAAGTGTCAAGCATGTCTTCTACTTTAAGAGTACGTCCATAAATTTTTCCTTTTCGTATACGAAAGCGTGCAGTTGATAAAATGAACTTAATTTGGCATTTAATAGTTTTGTAAAATAGATTTGGAATGTGAGTTGCAAAACGCCTGTCATGGTGCATGATTTTCCATTGTGCAATTTGTTGATATGTATTGTTTTCGCAAAGTATTTTGTGTCGTTGACATCCATAAAACAAAGTTGGGAAATTCAATTCCTCACTATCTTTGTCTTGAAATAATCCCAATGGTGGATAACCTTCGGCTGGTGCTATTGAAATGATTTTGTCTTCAAAATCTTGTATTTGTTGTGATATTAAAAAATCATGTATAAGGGTATTTGAAAACGTCTCATCTGCAATTTCAACAAAGTTTGTGGTTTCTTTATCGAAAAAGATAACAATTGTAGGACTAGTTGGTGATATAATATCGCTATTAGTATTATGTAATCGATATGCAAATTCATTGGCTTGTAATTGTTCTTTCCAATTAGAAAAAAATTGTATGCCCAATTCAGTATACAAGTTTGTTTTTCAAAGGCCTTGCAATGCAATCATTAAGATATCAGGTTTCTCGAAGCAAAAACTGATTTATATTCAAGCTTTCGCTTTATTTGTATAGCTATAGTGGAATTCTAATCAGGGAATTGAGGCAATGTAGTTTGAATCCTATCCAAGTTACTAGGCATGTTAACAATGCTTCCATGCAAACTAAATTGACCAAAAACTGGGTGCAGTTGTCAAATCTGTGCAAATGCAAGTCTAGGTAATACTAAGCGTCCTTCCAGTTGGTTCAGTTTTTTGACGGTTGGTATTTTTTTGTTCATTGATACATTTATTGGAAATAGAAATGGCGGCATTCTTTTGGCCTTCAAATATTTATAACAATTTTTGCAATTTCGCATGGTATGTTCATTTGCATAATCGAAATGGTTTGGTTTTAATTGTTTTAAATATAGGATTATTTCTATTGGTAATTGCTTTGTTTGATGTTTGAAATTGAGTTTTCCACAACTGAGGCATACATGTATAGGCGTGTCTTTTATTTGTCGAATATACCTTTGTTGTTGTTTATTTTGAGCAACATTATGATTTGTATCTTGAATGTGCAGATGGATTATTTGGGAGTGGCGTATATATCGGGTAATTGCAGTTATTTCAATATGTGCATGTAGATCAATAATCGAGCAAAATTGTTTTGCGATTTCAATACTAGAGAGATATTTGTTATCATGAATTAGTTGCAAAATTCATTCACGGTATAAAGTTGCCCATTCAAAACAAGTTCTATTTTCAACATACGGTTGAATACATGTTCTTGGCATTATGCCATGACAATGTTGTGTGTTTTGTTTTTTCAAGTATTTGATGTGTCTCGTGACTTGTTTTGTAGTCAAACATTTGCTTGGGATTTTCATAGTTTCTAAAAAAGAATTCACAATTTGCTCAGTTTTCAAAGTATTGTTAGCCATTATTTTGAGTAACTTTGTATGTCGTTTTCTTTTCCGGGTTATTGTTTTAGTGATTGGCATGATTTCCGTATTGTATTCAAAAGTTGGCTTTTCAGTAGCAATATCAGCAACTGCCTGTTGAGTATTGCAAACAATCATTTGAGAACTTGGTATTGAAGGCAAATATTGTTTGTTTTGCGCATCATACAACAATGTTACTGTTTTTGAAATACTAACTGGACATGTTTTTATACTATCCCATATTTGTTCGAGATTGTTGACAAGACAATGATCAGATTGATGTTTAAAGCCAAACAAGTCCAAGTGAGCAGAAATTTGTCGAGATATATAGTAGTGTACTTTATTTGTGTTTGATCTTTGATAAGATATTCTGTCATAAATAGTGATATTTTATGCATATTTTGAAATCGATGTCAAAATATTTTTGTTGCCAATGAATCGCAATTGGGTCTCTTCTATCTAAACATGTTGTGGATTGATAGTGGAGCAAGTTCACACATGACTTTTCACAAAGAGTATTTCACTAATTTGTTGGCATATAGAGATAACAAGAGGGTGATCTACACGTGATGGTGAGTGTGCAATCAAAGGGATTGGCACGATTCCTATTTCTCTCTCTACAAATAGGAGTGTTCATTTGGAGGATGTCTTGTTATTTAATCTATTACCAAGAATTTGCTTAGTGTGAGTCAAATGCTAAGTAAAGGCCTCAAGGTGAAGTTTGATGGACATGCTTGTATGATCAAAAGAAGGATGTCTTGGTTGGAAAAGGTAAAAGGCAAGGAAAATTGTTCAAACTAGATGCTTGTGTTATTGCTAACCAAGTTGGATGTGTTGCAAGGGAGCAAATACCTATTCAAGAGGTTTGGCATAAAGGTATGGGACACCTGAACTTCAAGTCATTGGAGGTAATGGCTAGAAAGAATATTGTGATAGGCCTTCCAAGTTCCTTAAGTGGAATCAAACATGTTTGTGAGTCTTGTGCTTTGTCTAAGTCGCATAGACTACCTTATATTAGATCTAGATCTAGATCTACAAAGCCTTTTCAACTTGTACATTTGGATATTCATGAATTTACTACAGTTAGCAATAATGGAGCTAAGATGTATGTAACATTCATTGATGATTTTAGTAGATTTTGTTGGATCTTTTTACTAAAGAGCAAGGATGAAGTGTATGATGTCTTTATCAAGTTCAAGAATTCAAGGGAGAACCAATCTTCCACAAAGACCAAGTGCTTAAGGAGTGACAATGGTGGTGAGTACATATCTACCAAGTTCAAGGCCTTTTGTGATGAGCATGGAATCAAGAGGGAGTATACAACATCAAGGACCCCACAACAAAATGGAGTGGCTAAAAGGAAGAATAGGACTTTATGTGAAAGTGCTGAAGCTATGAGATTAAGTGCTAATCTTGACAAACCATTTTGGGATCAAGCTTTGTTGTGTGCCAATTTCTTGTGCAAAAGGTGGCCGAGTGCCATTTTGGATGGAAGGGCACCTTTTGAGATGCTATTCAAGAGGAGGCCAAGTGTCAACTTTCTAAGAACCTTTGGATGCACATGCTATGTCAACATCACTCTTGATGATAGGGCCAAGGAGGATCCATCTTCAAGAAGAGGTATTTTTGTTGGATATAGTGAGGCGAGTAAAGCTTACAAGATTAATATTCCTTCTACTAACAAAGTGATTGTTGGTAGAGATGTCATTTTTTATGAGGGAAACATTTCAAAAGTGTCTTCAAGTATGATTAATAAAGGTGTGGATGGATCTAACATTCTTGATGTTGATGAAAAGGATTCTACTTTGGATGGTGATGATGATGGACCTTCATCAAGTCAAAAGCCAAGGAGAACATCAAGGGAATGACAAGTACTTTCAAGGCTCGCATATGATCAAAAGGGTAAGCAAGTAGTTTCTAGAAATTATGTTGCTTTCCTAACCTCTTTGGATGAACCTACAAGTGTAGATCAGGCAAGGGAAGAAGAGGAGTGCATCCAAGCAATGGATCTTGAGTATCAAGCTCTTATGGATAATGAAACATCTTTTGGAAGACCTTCTTGTGTAGATGGTGCTATGCAAGTGCGCAGATGTTATATTGCTGTAAAATCAAGTAATGGATCTGGAAAACAAATGTTGTTCAATGACTTTGATGGTCAATTTTATAATCAAGAGGTTGATCTCAAAGGGCTTCAACAAGGCAAAAAGGAAGTTGGCAATTTGGAGCTAGTCAAGAGCATCAAAGGAAAGATAATTGGAAAATATGTTATGGATCTGTTTTTGCAGCCTATTGAATACTCAAGTAAGGTCAAAGGATCAACAAACAAGTGTTGTTCAAGTCTACATTACTTGTTCTATCTCGTGTTTGAGCAATTTCATGTGGATGTGTGCAAATTGTGAAGATATGGTAAAACTAGCTATGTGGAGACTTATGATTTCACATTATCCGAGTAATGTCATATATTGTAAAAAATTTCAATTTCCATGTACGTAAAATGTGCTATAGTGCCTAAATACATGTAAAGGCCTATTTCACACTTTGTAAATTCATATTATAAGTAGAAGTTGGGACGTTCTAAAGAGACACAATAGAAGTCCAAAACCGACATTTAACGGTTCGTGAACGACATTGAGGCCAGTGATTGTTCCTATAAGGTCGACACTTCGTGCCATTGTACTGACGCATTTCTACGCAGAGCTAAGTATCAATAGAGAGAAGAGCGAGTTCCTATAGCTTGAGCATTCTTTTCTTTTCTGCTATCTTTCACAGAATTACTTCTTATCATATGTGCAAACACACTCTGTATGATCTGTGGATGATTGTGATATTGTTCTGTTTGCGTTACACACATTTCTTATATTATACTGAATTTCAGTTACTCTAACATGGATTTTCAGACGACACCAGCAAGTAACAATTCTGACTAATGTGTGCAGGGTATTAGCCGAAGCTATTAAGCATCATTTCTTAGCAGACCTTCTTTCATTTCTGAATGAGCTATGTGTTCAGATAAGGGGATTGTCTGAGGCTCTATTTTGCTTGCTTTCTGCGATAAAGACTATTTTTTTGTGTTTGATTAAGAAGAATCTTTAGCTAATGTGATTCTGCCTACTGAATCTAATTGCTAGTTGTTGTCAATTCTAACTGTTTCCTTGATGCCTGAAGAGCCTGAAAGATAAAATAATTCTTACATTTACAAATCTTGACCAAAACATTTCATCATTGGTGTTCCTGGATGTCAATTTACCCAAATATCTTTGGATAACCAGTTATGTTGTTGTAGTATTTGTTGTGAATTTTATACATACCAGTCCGTTTACCATCATATATACATTTACCATGCAAAAGATGAGATTATTCTCTCTCTTGGGAAACGATCAAACCTTTTATACTACATAATTCATCATTTTTGTGAAAATCTATAACGACTAGGCCACCACATAATTTGGCGTCGTTGCTGGGGAGATGAATTTCACCTTTTGCAATATTTTTGAGTATATTACATCTACTAATCTTTCTCATGTAATGCATGCCAAGAACGTACTCTCAAGCAACTATTGAACAGAAGCGTTTAGCGCGTGCACAGCGTTTAGAAGCATATGGGAAGTCTTGAGATTTGTATTTGCAGAATTTGCAAAATTCACTAGTTAGAGCAAGATTAACACCTGAAGTGTTTAATGTAAGATTAACAGATTATGTAGAAATAGAAATTAATAAAGGTAAGACTTTGAATCTATATAAACACCAATCGGACCAAGAACGTGAAGAGTATATATTGCTTCTTCAAAAATACCAAAATGTGCTTGCTTGGTCGATGGATGATGTAATAGGAATACCAGTTAAATGGGGCGAACATAGAATAGATCTCATTCAGGGAATATTACATGTTAGATAGCATCAATATAGATTGAATCCAAAGTACTCCTTATTAGTAAAAGACGAATTAGATAGATGTCTTAGAGCGGGTATTATATATCATGTTCTAAGCAGTGAGTGGGTATCACCAATAGTTATAGTACCTAAGAAGAAGATGGGCAAGATTAGAGTTTGTCAGGATTTTAGGCAACTAAATGCTGCAACAACAAAGGATTATAATCCTCTGCCGTATATAGATACCATTCTTGACCAAGTAGTTGGTCATGAACGTTACAGTTTTTTAGATGGATTCTGAGGTTATAACCAAGTTTTTATAAAAGAGGAAGATAGATCCAAAACAACTTTCACCACTGATTGGGGGACGTACGCATATACGTGAATGCCCTTTGGTCTTTGTAATGCACCTGCCACATTCCAACGTATGATGACGAATATTTTTCAAAAAATTTTAAGTTTTTAGAAATTTTTATGGATGAGTTTTGTGTC
This sequence comes from Diphasiastrum complanatum, assembly GCA_029204225.1. NCBI lineage: Eukaryota > Viridiplantae > Streptophyta > Lycopodiopsida > Lycopodiales > Lycopodiaceae > Diphasiastrum > Diphasiastrum complanatum. The sequence continues at coordinate 53,256,551 of CM055092.1, read as the reverse complement.
TATTCATCAACTAAAAACCATTTAGATGCATTAGAGAAAACATTGAGAAGATGTCAAGAGACATCTCTTAAACTGCATCTAGCTAAGTGTTATTGAATACTTTCCACACGTGTGAGTGAGAGTTGGAAGTGATTGAATGCATGTAGTAGTGTGTTTTTGCCATGGATTCAAAGATAGATCTTGAATCTCAATCTAGTCTTGATCTTGGTGCATATACACACCTTAGGAGATCACAAGTGCATGTAGTGGATAGTCCACACGTGTGAAATTCAACAAATGGGCTTACGGAACGGGCAAATGTAATTCTATGTAAAATTCTGAATAAAGTAATGGAAACACATTCTTCTGATTGGGATCAGAAGTTACCATCTGTCTTATGGGCATATAGAACTGCTGAAAATGTTACAACTAGGTAGACTCCATACTATCTTGTGTATGCAATGCATCCCATACTACCGAAAGAATTCGAAGTTCCGATGTTTCACATTAGTAATGACGAGCGAATGGATGAACACGATTGTCTCCGGGAGTGGATGATTTCTTTGACGCAACTGGAAGAGGATCGTCGTCTTTCATTAATCGAGACTGAACGAGTTCAGAGTAAGAGAAAAGAAATTTTTGACCAATCCATTAAGAAAATAAAAATTAAACAAGAGGACTATGTGCTTTTGTATGATCACAGACACATGTTGTTTCCTGGAAAATTACATACCAGATGGATGGGACCATATAAAGTTATAGAAGTTTTTAATAATGGATCACTTCAATTAGCTGATTTCCAAGGACATTTACTTGATACTCGAGTAAATGGTTCATCCAATAACTCACAAAATCCATGAAATCACCAAATCAATTGACTTCAAAATGAGGAGTACAATGATACTAGTAGGTCCACGAGCTACCACTATGCTTAACTATGATTGGACCACATTTTGTCACCTCTATATCCTATTGGACCTCTTGGAATTCATCAAACAAAAACTCTACACTTGTCTACACTCTAATTAGCAAGTGTTTAGCCTCTTACTCTATTTTGGCTCAATAGTGGCATTACAAGTGGAAATGCATAATTTGTCATCTATGCCAAATTTATTCCTATCAACATCCTACACCTAGATGCTTGATGTACAAAACATAAGACCCCTATATCTAACATAGATAATCTTTTTCAATTCTTCACACTCCTCCTAAAAAATTATCTATGAAGATTTGAACATTGATCTTGATATAACTCCAAGATTAGATCTATGCTTGATGAAAGCACTTTTGCTCAAAGGCTTGGTGAGTAGATCGACAATACAAGAGGACTAGTTGACATGCTCCAAATAGATTTCTCCTCCAATAAGCTTTTCTCTCACAAAATGGTGTGCCACTTCTATGTGCTTGCTTCTTGCATGAAATATGGGATTATTGGCAAGAGCTTGGGCCGAGATGTTATCACACTTGATCATTGGTAGATCATCCTCCTTGATGCACTTTAGTTCCATTAATAACCTCTTGATCCAAAGCACTTCTTTGGTAGTTGTAGTGAGTGCTTTGTACTCGGCCTCACATGAAGAGAGAGATATAGTATCTTGCTTTTTGGAAAGCCAAGATATTAGATTGCCTCCAAGAAAGATAGTGTATGCACTAATAGACTTTCGATCCATCTTGTCACTTGCAAAGTCCGAATCCGAGTAGCCAATAATGGATAGATCTTCACTTTTATAGAGTAGACCATAATCACAAGATGAAGATACATATCTTAGAATCCTCTTGGCCATCTTCCAATGATGGATCTTAGGTTCTTGCATAAATTGACTCAATTTGTGCACACAAAAACTAAGATCGGGCCTAGTAATGGTAAGCCAAATCAAGGAGCCTACAAGACTCCTAAAAACTGTGATGTCCTCAAAGGATCTTTCATCACCTTTATTAGGATCTTTTACAATTTGCTCCATTGGAGTATCTATGCTCTTAGAATTTTCCATATGGAATTTTTTCAACATAGAGTGAGCATATCTAGATTGGCATATAAAGACATGATTTTCATAAAAATCAATTTCTAGGCCTAGGATGTAATGTATCTCTCCTAGATCTTGCACTTTTAACTCACATCCAAGTGCTAGCTTGGTTTCATCAACTAGCTTGATACAACTTCCACAAAGAATAATGTCATCAACATAAATTAGAAGAATGACAATATTGCTATCAACAAACTTTAGATACATGGAAGGATCATAGTCACTAAGAGTAAATTCTAGTGAGATAAGAAAAGAGTTAAGTCTTGAATACCATGATCTTGGTGCTTGCTTGAGTCTATAAAGACTTTTGAAGAGCAAGCACACTTTGGACTCATCCTTGATGAATCCTTGAGGTTGTTCCATATAGATCTCCTCCTCAAGATACCCATTTAGAAAAGCATTGGATACATCTAATTGGAACACCTTCCACTTGAAAAAACAAGCAAGAGAAATAAGAATTCTTATTGTCACCATCTTTGCAACGGGTGCAAAGGTCTCCTCATAATCAAGACCATGGATTTGAGCAAATCCTTTGGCACATAATCTTGCTTTATGCTTGTTGATGGTGCCATCATGATTGAACTTGATCTGAAATACCCACTTGCAACCAATCACATGCTTGTTGGAAGGAGGATCCACAAGCTTCCAAGTATTGTTGGTGATCAATGCATCATACTCTTGCTTCATGGCATCATACCACTCCTTGGTATTGAGTGGCTCTTGTACATTCTTTGGCTCTTCATGAGAGACATAAAAAACATAATTAGTGGAATCAAGATCCACTTGTTTGCCTTTGTCAACATATGAGAGCCTCTTAGGCTCGGATCTATCTCTCATGGATCTTCTTGGTGAAAAAATCCGAGGAGAGTCTTCTTCAAATCTCGACCCCATCACATCATGATTGTCTTCAAAATCAATAATTGATGATGCATCCATAGATTTCTTGATCTCGGCCTCTTCAAATGATGAGTGTTGATCTTCATGAAAGACAACATCTCTACTTTCAATAACTTGAGAAGTAGAGAGTATAAAGACTCTATAGGCCTTCTTGGTGGATGAGTATCCAACCATGATCCCTTTGCATGCACTAGGATCTTCCTTCTTCCTTGTTTCCAAGGGAATATGGACAAAGCATAAGCATCCAAAAACTCTAAGGTGATCAACCTTAGGCTTCTTCAAAAATAAGATTTCATATGGTGACTTTCCTCCAAGAGCTATATGTGGGAGCCTATTTCAAAGATAATTTGCACAATTAATGGCTTCTCCCCAAAAATCTTTGGGCAAAGATGCCTCAATTCTCATAGATTTTGCACATTCACATAGAGATCTATTCTTTCTCTCGGCCACTCCATTTTGAGATGGAGAGTAGGCACAAGAAAACTTTCTTTTAATGCCTTCAAGCTCACAAAAATCTTGAAATTTATTGGAGATATATTCACCACCTCCATCACTTCTAAGAGCTTTAATCTTGAATGAGAATTGCTTCTCTACATAAGCTTTGAAAATAAGAAAATGATCAAACACCATAGATTTTGAAGCAAGAAGATATATCCAAGTGAATCTTGTGTAATCATCAATGAAAGTAACAAAACAAGTGGCTCCTCCCTTGCTTGTGGATTAACTCCAAAGGATGCTTGCTTTTGATAGAAGATCTTGTAAATGGCTTTTTGTGAGATTTAGCAATAGCACAAGCCTCACAAGGCTTGATCTTCTTGGAGAATGACTTTGGCAAGCCAATAGCTTTGGATTCTTTGATCATAGAGAGCATGGATTTGTAGTTGGGATGTCCCAACCTCCTATGCCATAATTCCTCCATAGAGAGCTTGTTCACAAGAGCAACATTACAAGCATTCACATACTCATTTGGATCTAGTTTATAGATGCCACCAAATCTAGATCCTAATGCAAGTATCTCATCATTCTTCTTGATAGTGCAAGTATCAACATTGAATTTTACATCAAGGCCATTATCAAGCAATTGGCCAACACTAATAAGATTCTTGGTAAGCTTAGATACATAAAGAACTTTAGAGAGAGAAATAACTTTAGAGGATGCAAGCTTCAAGGGAATGTTCCCTATGCCTTCAATAGGACACTCGAAATCATTTGCAGTGTATATTGATTTCTTGACTCCATCATAAGGTGCAATAGAAGAGAAAGAGTCCTTGGAGCTACACATATGTGAAGAGGCTCCACTATCAATATACCATAGGCCGTCCTTCTTGAAAGGAGTAGATGAGAAACTAGAGACCATAAGAGATCCCTCTCCATCACTTGCAATAGTGTCTTCCTTCTCATTGGTAATGTTGGCTTGCTTGAGTTGATTCTTCTTCTTGAAGCAATTGGTGGCATAATGACCTTTCTTGCCACAATAAAAGCACTTGATCTTCGTCTTCTTGAGCTTGGATGATGAAGTATTAGAGGAATCATCTTCCTCCTCATCTTTGTCTTTGGATTTGACTTTGTCCTTGCTTGAGGATTGTTGATGTTGGTTCTTGCTCCTCCCTTTGCGCTTATCCTTGGAAAATAGAGCTTTGCCATCATTATGAGTGAGAAAAAGCTTGTCCATCCTCAAGAGCTTGTACTCTTGTCTTGATTCTTCCGAAATTAGCACACTTTGGAGAGCCTCCAAACTTGGTAGCTCCTCCTTAATGGCATAGGATTGGACAAGGTTATCAGACTCACTTCTCAAGCCATTGAGAATGACTTGAACTAGCTCATTTTGATTGATGGAATCACCAATACAAGCAAGTTCTCTATGAATATCTTTTACTCTCAAAACATAACTAGATGCACTCTCATCACTCTTTTGGCTACTTTGAAAGATTTGATTCCTAAGTCAATAGGATCCAATCATAGAGTACTATCTCCTTCTATGAAAGATCTTGCAGCTGTTTGTGAATTGATTCTTACTAGCTACACAAATCTCTCTAAAACAAGATCTATTTCACATCAAATGATGGAGTGTAGGCAAAGTTAGGATCAAACACTCTTAGCACATGTGAAGTACTCTAAGAAACCAAATTTGACTCAAATACAATGATATTGCATGAAACAAAATGGCTAAGATCTCAAAATAGTGCCTAGATCACATATAGATGAGATTGGCAAGCATACAACTATGATTTTGGATCAACCAAGCAATCTCTTGACCAAACCAAATGTGTCCACCCAGGTCTAGGTGCCCTACCTAACCCTTTTCAAAATCTTATAACTTCTGATTGGCTCAACCAAATGGAATGAAACTGATTGCATCAGAAACTAGACATTTCAAAACAAGCTATCAAGCAAGATAAATGGATCAAGCATGAGAGAGAACTTCCAAACTGAAATTGGATGTTCCTCACACATGTTTGAGCACCTGATTCCATACAGTAGCAGGTCAGACCCAATCAATGTCCTTTTGATCTCTTTTGATCCAAGATTGAACAAGATAGCTAGAAAAATGGGCCTTGACAACTTCTAGTTCAAGATTGATGAAAAAAATTTCACTTAGATGGATCAAAATGTATGGTAACCTTAGGTAGGCTCTGATACCATGTTGAATTTCACACGTGTGGACTGTCCACTACATGTACTTGTGATCTCCTAAGGTATGCAGATGCACCAAGATCAAGACTAGATTGAGATTCAAGATCTATCTTTGAATCTATGGCAAAAACACACTACTACATGCATTCAATCATTTCCAACTCTCACTCCCACGTGTGGGAAGTATTCAAAAAATAATCTAAGTAAAAACAAGCTGCTCTCCTTGGGTAGAGAGAGAAAAAGCATCATGACCTCTCGAGTAGAGAGAGAAAGCTAGAAATCCAATAACTCACAAAATCCATGAAATCACCAAATCAATTAGATCCAAAATGAGGAGTACAATGATGCTAGTAGATCCACGAGCTACCACTATGCTTAACTATGATTGGACCATATTTTGTCACCTCTTGATCCTATTGGATCATTGATCCATGCACCTCTTAATTCTATTGGACTATATTCAAGCACACCTCAATTTTCTAGTGGACCTCACAAGGTTCCACCTCTAAATCCTATTGGACATCTTGGAATTCATAAAACAAAAGCTTTACACTTGTCTACACTCTAATTGGCACGTGTTTAGCCTCTTACTCTATTTTGGATCAATAGTGGCATTACAAGTAGAAATGCATAATTTGCCATCTACGCCAAATTTATTCCTATCAACATCCTACACCTAGATGCTTGATGTAAAAAACATAAGACCCCTATATCTAACATAGACAATCTTTTTCAATTCTTCACACCATTTGCTTTTGGATTATATGGAGTGGTTTGGCGATGTGTAATAGAAAAATATGACAACATGGCTTCAATGGTCAGATTAAGGAAATGGGTTCCCCTATTGCTAACGAGTTCTAAGGGACAACCATATCGCGTGATAATGTTTTGGAATAAAGCCTTTGCTACAGTCTTAGCATCGTTCTTAATTGTGTGTTAGGCCTCTACCATCTTGGTAGCATAGTCTATGGCGACGAGTATGTAATGACGACGAGTTTTATGCGTGGTTGGTTTGATAGGTCCTACAAAATCTATCCCCCCACTTCTCAAAAGGTGCTAAGGGGATAATTGGAGTAAGTGGCCAATGTGTTGCAAAGCTGGGTTTCCCCATCCTCTGGCATGCGTCACATTTTTTGATGAAAATTTTAACATCTCTATAGATGGTAGGCCACCAATATTTAGCATTAAAAATCTTTTTTGCAGTGCTTTTAAGAGCATAATGACCCCCCGAATCTTCCTCATATAATGCACTTATTACAGCGGCCGTCTTGGTTGGTTTTAAACATCGGCGGAGACTATCATCAGTTCCTAATTTATACAATATACTATTTACAATCGTGTAAGGTCCTACCTTAGAAAGAAAAACAGTTTTTTGTTGTTTATTAAAATGTTCAGGATATTTCTGGTCCTATAAAAAACTAATAACGTCTCTATAAATTGATGTTTCTGATTGAATACTTTGAGGGTGAAGCGCTACTATGACTAATGTCCAATACATCAGTTTTTGAAGTCCGTCATTTTTTGTCCAATTATTTTTTTTTATTTATTATTTATTTTTATTTTATTTTTTACCGAAGTTTACATTTTTTTTTTTGCGAAAATGCCGAAGCATGCTACAATTGTTTGTATTGCGAAAAAGTCGAGACCTTCACTACATTTATATTTTGCGAAAAACCCGACACTGTGTTGGAATATGATGTATTTAGTAAGTTCACCAATACGGAAATTGCGACACTTACCTTTGTATTTTTTGGGATTTTACCTTCTGACACCTTCGCATTTTTCGCATTTTAACAAAGGAAGAATAAGCTTACCAAGCGAAGCATTCCTGAATTTTGTTTATTTATTTATTTTTGTTTTTTGGACTAGACACTTTATTTTATAGTATGTACCTTCAAAACGAAGGACATGCTTCCATTTAATGGTAGTTCAATCCGTCGAAATATCATCAATATGCCTAAAACCTCAAACACTTCAGTTGTTGTCGCTACCATTTTCCATCACTCTTGCTCTCCAAAATTGCAAATTGTTGCGATCAAGCTCTTGTCTGCCATCGTTTACATTTGCAAGCACTATGGCGATCGTATTCAAGACACACCCAAAGCCAGTGTTACCAATCTTACAACCACTAGCTGTTCGTGGGCGAATTGAAGGTCTTCTTCAATTCAATCCATCAGTTATTCTTACTTATCTTTGTTATGAGCTGATCCGCAAATTGGGCGAAATAGAGGAAGGACATATTTCTACAATTGTCCGCAATCAAGAGATTATAATCATAGAGGGGTTTTATTGTCGTGCCTTAGGATTGGCAGTATGCTAGTAACCAAACCAGATTTCATTACGGAGAGCGGAGTTTTTCAAGAAGGAGCTTATCTTGAGAAATGGGGATACAAACTCTCTTACATTTGAGACCCCAATCTCAAGAGCTTCGTTCGATTTACTCTTGTTTCTATCTTTCTACCGGAACAAGAGTACACAATTTCAAATACCAATATGGGATACCTGCTAAGAGCCTTAAATGGACAGCAGATTGCTTTTAAGCAATTCTGTAAATTAATAAAAGTAAATTAGTTCTCCAGACTGGGTCAGCAGATGGGCATCTTATGCATGCATGCAAGTGTGCTGACAGTGCAGGAGGATATCAGAATTGCACCAGTATTACCAGGGTTAGTGCCATCAATTGAGGCGGAATCCCAAATGCAGACATCAAAGGCAACCACCGCAGCAGCCACAACATCATCATCAAGTCAAGAGATGCAAGAGCAGTCCAATGCTTTCGAAAATGAGAACATCCTTCTCAAACAACAACTTCAGACCCTGCAAGCTTCCTTGTAGGAAGAAAGACGAGCACGAGCCACTCTTCAAAGTAGCAATGTGGAACTGAGCAATGAGCTCAGTAGTGCTCAGGAGTCAATTGCCCACCTACAAAATTTTGTAGAGATGCTAAAGAAAGGCAATCAGATATACAAAAAACAAGTCGAAGAGGCAATACTCTGGCGAATTAGGGCCGAAGTCACACTCGGTGCCTGCGTATCTCATGGCAGGTACCGAATTGATCCAGTAGCATGGAAGGAAATCCAGGATCGGATGATCCAGACCTTCCAGATGCAATTTTTGCAGCCGTAGATGATTGCCTATGAGAAGCTAAAGGAAGAACTAGAAGAGGCCAGATTCCAATCAGGCCAAATGAAGATCTCTGATGTGGAAGAACCTGGACAAGGACAAGATCAGGAGACGCAAATAGATGAGCCAGCATCAGTAATGTCAGAAAAGGCCATCCAAACAGATATCAACTGCAGCCAAGTCTAGAAAAATCAAGAAACACATACTAAAATCATGGAGGCTGTAGAGGTACAAGCTGTTGAAGACCAACCTGGGGCGTTAAGCGTCATTCCATACCAAGCCCAAGCATCACCAAGTGCAGTAGTTACGAAGAAAAACAAGATTGTCTACTCACTACTAAGGTTAAAATTTTAGACATTTCATCAAGAACTAACATTTTTTATTCCACCTTTTTGTAGTCCATAACTCCAATGGAGGATGGATTACCTTTATTTACCTAAACTTTTTGGTTACACAAAGGAACAATGGGAAAACCCTTGGACCTTTTCTAACATAAATACTTTATGGTCTAGACTAACTGTACTTCAAAAAGGAATCCTCGCCCTTGCCATTGTTCAGAACAAGTTCAATGTGCAAACTAACTATAGTCATGTGGTTGCAGGATCCTTGTATATATACATCTTAGAATACCTAAGGACATTTGAGAATAATATTTTTCTAGCATTGGATGAGTACCTAAATAAGTTAGAATCAATTAACATTTTTGATGTGAAAGAAGTTGTTACCAACTCTAAATCTGTTTCTTCTCGAGTTACTCACCAATTACTATTCCCTTATCTGTGGGAAATCTACACAAATTGGGAAGCTAACTACTCTCGTTATTTGGAAGAAGTAAAAATAAATAATATACTTTGCTCCACTAACCCAATAACTAGACCATACTATACGTACAGCCATGTAAATATTGCTTCGCTTATTTCTTATGCCCTTCTATCTGTTCAACAACTGTATATTAAAGCAAAATTTCCCGACTATACATATGCTGCACTTTCACTAACTGTCCCTTCTATCGAGATGTCTAAAATCCTAACCGAGGATAGTTGGTATACACATCTTGTAAATAATACATTAATGGATAACCCCCTTGCACCAATCGGCAATCAAGGAATGGGTGGTTATCCAAATTTATCATTTCAAGAAGACTATAACCAGAAGAATAACTATTTTTTGGCAACAAAAGGGCTGACATTGGAGCAGAAAAACGAAGAGAATGAAGCCCGAGCCAAGGGAATTTTCCACAACAAGCCAGCTGGCCGAAAGCGACAAAGAAGGATGTAAATCAGATTGTTGGCGAGCCGCTGCAAAGTTGAGGAAGGGGATATGTGGAGACTTATGATTTCACATTATCCGAGTTATGTCATATATTGTAAAAATTTTCAATTTCCACGTACGTAAAATGTGCTATATTTCCTAAATACATGTAAAGGCCTATTTCACACTTTGTAAATTCATATTATGAGTAGAAGTTGCGACGTTCTAAAGAGACGCAATAGAAGTCCAGAACCGACATTTAACGGTTCATAAACGACATTGAGGCCGGTGATTGTTCCTATAAGGTCGACACTTCGTGCCATTGTACTGATGCATTTCTACGCGGAACTGAGTATCAATAGAGAGAAGAGTGAGTTCCTATAGCTTGAGCATTCTTTTCTTTTTTGCTATCTTTCACATAATCACTTCTTATGATACGTGCGAACACACTTTGTATGATTTGTGGATGATTGTGATATTGTTTTGTTTGCGTCACACACATTTCTTATATTATACTGAATTTCAGTTGCTCTAACATGGATTTTCAGGCCACACCAGCAAGTAACAATTCTAACTAATGTGTGCAGGGTATTAGCCGAAGCTGTTAAGCATCATCATTTCTGAATGAGCTATGTGTTCAGATAACGGGATTGTTTGAGGCTCTGTTTTGCTTGCTTTCTACAATAAAGACTAATTCTCTGTGTTTGATTAAGAAGAATCTTTAGCTAATGTGATTCTGCTTACTGAATCTAATTGCTAATTGTTGTCAGTTCTGATTGTTTTTTTGATGTCTGAAGAGCCTGAAAGATAAAGTAATCCTTACATTTACAAACCTTGACCAAAACATTTTATCATTGGTGTTCCTGGATGCCAATTTACCCAAATATCTTTGGATAACCAGTTATGTCGTTGTAGTATTCGTTGTGAATTTTATACATACCAGTCCGTTTACCATCATATATACATTTACCATGCAAAAGATGAGATTATTCTCTCTCTTGGGGAACGATCAAACCTTTTATACTACATAATTCATCATTTTTGTGGAAATCTATAACGACTAGGCCACCACAAGCTACATTGGTGAGTATCATTTTGATGTTGGATTTGTACTAGCACTCTTGGCTAGTTTTGTTGATGGAAATGAAGCTATTGGAGGTTCATTATATCACTCATCCATGATCAAGTTCTCAAGAGTTGAGCTACTTGGTGCCAAAGTTTGGAAATTGTCAATTTTTGGTGAATTCATGGTCATTTTTTTGTGTCAAGTAGATCTTAAGATGGACTAGTAAAACTTGCTTGGTTTATGGAGTCGTGTGGTGCTACTTTAGTATCATGGATGAACTCACTTACTCATGGATTTCCAAGGCTTGATGATTTCCTGTGGCAAGATGGAGATGGAGGCTCATTCATGGAGTGTCATGGTGGATACATGGCAATAAAGGACAAAGGAGGAAACAGGGAGCCAGAGTTGGAAGCATGGTAGAATCATTTCATTTACATTCTATTTGACTCTTCATGTACTATTTACTTCTTGACATGTAAAATTGATGTTAGAAATATTGAAGCATCCCATGTGGACACTATTCTCTATATCAATTATGGTTGTTTCTATTTTGAGCGTTACATGATCATTGAAAGGATATCTATTCTTAGGAAGAAGATCATTCTTATGATGGATCAAAGTTCTATGGTCAAAACTATGCAAGGAGCAGGCATGTTGAGGTGCAACAACATTTTGTTGCAAAGGAGGTGGAGCTTCAACATGATATGTACTCTGTTGGATTTATTCCCTCTACCCTCCTTAAATCATCACTCAGACTAACTCTTCCACATGGATTCCCAAGGGAAAGCCAGTCCTATCATGGACAAGCTTGATGGAGCCAATTACCATCTGTGAAAATTTAAGATGAAAACTGTACTAATGGCAAAAGAATTGTACGATGTTGTTACAGGAGCAGAAGGAAAACCCAAAGCGGACGATGCGGCAATCACCAGATGGAAGCTGAAGGATGGAAAACCTTTCTCGCTGATCATCCTCAATATCACGGATACCCAGATCGGCCATGTATCCGAGGCTCGGACAATGAAAGAAGTCTGGGACATCTTTAGCACACTATACAAAGTGCGAGATATAGCTTCCAAGCTACATCTCAGGAAGAAATTCTACTCCCTCAAGATGATGAATGGTGATTCTCTGTAGAATCACATTAATTAATTCAAGAACCTACTAAGACAAATGGCCGCTGTCAAATCTGTCATAGACGATCAAGACATAGTGATGCAACTGCTTACATGCTTGCCAAGTTCTTACGACAGCTGGGTGATGATCATCATGACTCATCCAAAATTGACTCTTTTGAGAGTCATTACTATGTTGGTGCAGGAAGACACACGAAGGAACGAAGCCTCGAGTTCCTCAGCTGATTCTCATGCCTTGTATACCAACAAAAGCATGACAAAGCAGAAGAAGAAGAAGAAAGGCCCGAAGCAATTAAAGCCAGACCAGAAACCAGCTCAGCACAAAGAACAATCGAATCCGCAGACAAAGAAGAAGTTGTTTTGCAGATACTGCAAATGAAACAACCACGAAATACAAGACTGCCGAATACTTCAAGTGAAGAACAACAACAAAGGGAATCAAATGGCAAATGCAGCTGTAGAAGCTCCACAGCCTATTCAAGAAGCAGATCATGATGCCTTCATGACCAATCGTTAAGAAGCATCTGGCGACAATTCTTGGTTCCTGGATTCCGGAGCCACTCAGCACATGACTAGCCTCATTGGCTGTTTCAAGTCCTATACACCTTACAGTACTCAGAAATTTTTTCACCTTGGCGACAATAGCACACAAGCTATTAAAGGTGAAGGCACTATAAGATTATGCTTTGCAAATGATCAATCTAGGCTACTCTCTAAAGTACTATATGTACCAAAGTTATCTATGAATCTGCTCTCTGTAAGTAGAATCACAGATCTAGGACATAGAGTAGAGTTTGAATGTGATCATTGTAAAGTAGTTGATAGGACAGGCAAGATCCTAGCACTCGGAAAGAGACATGGATACTTGTATAAGTTGAGTCATTCCTTTTTTGCCTCTAGTTAGGCTCTCAGTACTTCAATTCATTCAAATAAAGGTTTACTTTAGCATTATAGACTTGGTCATTTAAATCATGCTACTATACAACAAATGTCTAGACAATCTATTGTTCTTGATCTCGACTATCCTCACGAAAAGGTCGAGTTACATGTCTGTCAAGACTGCCTAGTTGGTAAACAGACTAGAAAACCATTTAAGTCAAGCCATCAGCATGTTGCTAGAGGATTGCTAGATGTTGTACATTCAGATATTTGTAGACTGATGAAAAATCCTTCGATTCTCCATAAGGACTATGGTGTACTTCATAAAGAAGAAATCAGAAGCCTTCAACTGCTTCAGAATCTTCAAGGAGTGTGTAGAAAAGGAGAATGGAAGGACGATCAAGGCCCTAAGGTCAGACAACAGTGGAGAATATATCTCTGTCGAGTTTAAGGAGTACTGCCAAAGCCAAGGCATTGAGCAGCAATTCATCACTCCTTACAGTCCTCAGTCTAATGGCTTAGCTGAGAGGAAGAACCATACTCTGGTCGAATCTGCTAAATGTATGTTATCGCATGCATTGTTGCCCAAGAGATTCTGGACTGAAGTTGTCTCCACTACAGCTTACGTCCAGAACAGATGTTCGACCAAGGCCCTACAAGACACCCCACGAGGTGTGGACAGGCTCTAAGCCTTCTTTGAAGAATCTAAGAGTGTTTGGGTGCATTGCCTATGTGAAGATCCCAAAGGACACAAGGAAGAAATTGGACTTCCAAGGTCTCAAGACCATCCTGATCGAATATACTTTGTTTGATAACACTTACAAGTTATACGATCCTGATACCCAGCAAATCTTGTATATCCGGGATACAGTCCTTATCAAGGATCAATTCGTCGACCTCAAAGCCAAGGATATTGCTCAAGAAGAACCTTCATCACCTGCCGTTGACACGACAATCCGAGCTTTTGGCTCAGGCGTATGTATTGTTGCCCCACTTCGAGACAACGAATCAGACAAAGATGTTGCTGCTACCCAGCAACAAGTCCCAAGAGCGGTTCATCAGTCGAATCCTCCCAGAAGATCAAGCTGAGTGAGCACACAGCCCACAAGGTATACTCCTGAGTCTACCTGTCTCTTAATGCAGGAACCGACGACAGTCGAAGAGGCACTTAGCCAAATAGACTCTGATCGCTGGAGAGAAGCCATGGACAGAGAGTATTCCTCTCTGATCAAGAATCATACATGGTCATTAGTAGAAGCTATTATTGGCTGCAATATTACTGATTGCAAATGGATCTTTAAGATCAAATATAATGCCAACAGAGCAAATGATTGAAGGAAGGCTAGACTGGTAGCACAAGGATTCATTTAGATCCCAAATTTGACTACAGTGAGACTTTTAGACCTATCATCAAATATTCGTCGATCCAAATGATCTTGTCTTATGCTGCAGCTGTCGACTTCGAAGTACATCAACTTGATGTACAAACAGCCTATCTGAATGGAGTTATACAAGAAGTATCTACATGATCCAACCCGAAGGATACGTTTTGTAAGGCATGAAGAATCGTGTCTGTAAACTCCACAAAGCATTGTACGGCTTGAAACAGTCCGCCAGGGCTTGGTTTCAGAGGATCAACACATTCCTCATTGAACAAGGATTCAAATCAAGCACTGCTGATTGCAACATTTATTCGAAGTCAGTGCAACAATCCTTCATTATCATCCCTTGTACGTGGATGATACGTTGCTCTTCTGCAACGATACCAATATGGTTAAGGATTCGAAACAGATGCTATTCGACATGACTGATTTGGGTGAAGCTCACTTCTGTCTGGGAGTTCAAATCCACAGAAACAGAGCAAATCGACTAATTTACATCACTCAACAAAGGTATTTTCATAATGTTCTTAACAGATACAATTTGATGAATTGTAAATTAGCTCACTCACCAATGAATCTAGGCCTGCATTTGTCAAAGAACCAATGTCTCCGAACCAAGCAGGAGGAGCAAATGAGAGAGTATCTGTATCGATCGATACTAGGATCTCTCATGTACACAATGGTCTGTACAAGACCTGATATCTCTTTTGCTATTAGCTCACTCAGCCGATACATGGCTAATCCTGACATTACCCATTGGAAGGCTCTTATTCGAGTCATGAGGTATATTCAAGCTACCATGGACCAATGCATCTGCTATGGAGATGTCAGCAATGACAATCTTCATCAGCTCAATGGTTATTCTGATGCAAGCTAGGGAGGAGATGCAGACAATCACAAGTCCACATCTAGATTTACATTCTTCTTCAACGACGGTCCTATTTTGTGGAACAATCGTAAGAAAACCTCTATCGCACTTTCTTCTACTGAAGCAGAATACAATGTTGCTTCTCAATCTATTAAAGAAGCATTTTGGTTGAGAAATTTGCTGTCAGACATCAATCTGTATCAGTACAGCCCTACAATTTTGTTTTGTGATAACCAAAGTGTTATTGCCTTATCGGCCAACCCTAGATTTCACTTTAGGAGTAAGCACATTGAGATTATATATCACTACATCAGGGGCAAGGTTCTCGACAGAGAGGTGAGCTTAACGTACTGCAAAATGCAAGACATGGTTGCAGACATCTTCACGAAAGCACTCAATGTTAGTGCATTGCTCAGTCTGTAGATCAAGGCATTCACGGATCCAGATTAAGGGGGGGTGTTGGATTTATTCCCTCTACTCTCCTTAAATCCCATTTTAATCTGCCTCCATTCATACTGCATATTTACTAATGTTGTCGCACAGTCTGCATATTTATACACAAATTCGCACAGATGAAGAAAAGGCGAAAGAATCGCGACACTATGTTTTTACACACGTTATGGTGACAGGTGAAAAGGGGACACTATCTTACAAGAGTGACACACTTTTTGCATTGTCATCACCAACGATCACTTCAGCACTGACTGACGTCGCACCACTCACCCCATGCAGTTGCGCTAATAGATTGGACAACGACTGCAGCCACCCACGATCTCTTATAGACAGCACATCCACTCTGTACTTTCCACATCTGCACACCTGTAATATAATGTATATGTACTAGATATCATTTGTGTATTCATGTCAATGAGTGAATGAGTTGATGAGTTGATGAATGAGATGAAGTAGATGTCTTGTGCATTGATTCTTGATTGTCAGCAATAAGGTTTTATTCCTTTACAGATTGTATAAGCTTCGTAGGGCACGCGGTTTTGTCCGCTATTGTCTTGTTCTCTACCGCATTATTGACATGTATACATGATATACTTAATTTGATACAGTTTTTTGTTCTGCGTTCAGATATATGTTAATATTGCTATGCTTATCATTCATTCTGTCTGATCTTTCTAGTTGTTCTTTCTAGTAATAGATGACTAGCATTTAGTCTTGTCTTGAATGAATCATTTACGACTAATTATCAGTGGAGCACCGTCTAGCTCTTTGCGAATCATTTGCGACGAATAGTTTGTCTTACTATTAATGACAAAATGAAAATATAACAAATATGATCAAACTAGTTGAATCTTTCACACTCTCTCTTCAACTAGTTTTATCTTCATATTAGTACTTACATTTAGCCCATTCAGCCTAGGCAATAGCTCTACCATCCTCTTGTACAAGGAGTCAACAATGGAATGGGTGGCATTCAAGGAATTCATTTTCATGCATACAGGTGTGCGACTTCCAGTAGAATCCACTTTTAAAGATATTACGTGCACACTCCAATGTGTGCTGCCAGCAAATGACAAGCAATGAATGACTAGAATCTATAAGAGTTTCCAAAAAACAAATCTTACAAAAAGAAATTATCTTACTCTATACAGTATGGAATGATGAAGATGGTTGCCTCCTCATTTATGTGCTTGAAGAGCCTTCTAGCTTTCCTCTCTCGATGCAACAGATGGAGATACAACACAAATCTCCTTAGTGATTGTATATGTGTATTTATGTAAATAATATATACACTCGACTTTAACGACTGTGTCTGAGATATGAGAGGTCTTCTCCTTTAGCTCCTTACAATGCTTGTCTTTCATATGCATTTTAAAATTAATATCTATACAAAACAAACATTCTCCTCCAAGATCGTCTATTCTTTTGGCTCTATACATATCAAAATTAATGTATCTTTCAGAATCAAAAAATGTGTCCTTTGGATCATGTCGTTGATTTCCTAGTAGACTCATCGTTGACTTGGCTGTAAGTATTGCACTCAAAGATTTTCAAATTATGTCCTTGTCTTTCAGATTTTGATGGGTGACTAAAGCTGAATCTGCAAAATAAAAAATAATTCACAATCAATGATGTGCCAAATGATACAAAACACATGAATAGTGCCCAAATTCTTTTTTTTTCCATTGATCTCCACTTGATGAAAGCTCGTCAATATTTTTTAACATAACTCTTTTTTGCATATTGTTCAGTATTTTCTTCCATAATGTGTTCACTTCTACATTTATTTGACAATATGAGATACACAATGTTTGTACTTGTCATTTTTTGGTTAAGGTTTAATATAAGATTTTGCAAACGAGAATTATCTAACTTGAAGATTTCATTATCTTCTTTTGTTTGCAACAAAAGAGTTTCTTTTTCTCCGTAGTCAGTAAGCAAACCATTCAACATATTTTCCAAACAATGGATTTCTTCCATTGAATTACTAATGCCATAAATTTTCAATCTTTCACAATAACCCAAGACCATAATTTGTGTCCTTCACACAAAAACAATATGACATCTGTGACTGATCTAAAATTTGGATGTTGCATTGAGCTTGGATCGATTGGATATAAACTTCCATCAACCCATAGATCACAATGTTTCCTATCTTCCATCTTGTGATGGATGATTTAGTGAGTTGGTAAGGTGGATCATTTCAGATATTTTTTCGACAGTGGAGCATATTACATAGGATAATCAATATGGAGATGATACTTAGACATCTTGATAATCAATAGATTAATCTAGTAGAAAACCAAATTGTTATATATCTTGCAAGCTATTAAAACTCGTCTTAATTGAAAAAATTTCAACTGCAAAAGTTTGAAATGACCTTGGCGCTCTTTTTTGATCCAACACACTTCGTGTTTCTTGCTTGATATGCAATATCAAAGATTTGCCGCTATGAACAAAACATTTTTTCAATAGATGCGTGTTGAAATTGCAAAATTTTGAATTGCAAAAGTTTGAAATGACCTTGCCGCTCTTTTTCATCCAACACACTCCATGTTTTCTGAATTGCAAAAATTTAGATTCACGTTGGCACGCATTGTGATCCAATCTCTTCAAAGTTTCTTGGATAATATTCAACTTAATAAGACTGTTCTCCTTTGATGTGAAAGCTATGAGCAGATGGAAGGAAACTTTGATGTGCAATACATTTGCATTTACATGAGAAGTCATGTTAGTTAATGGTAGAAAATAGATTCTTGAAGTATGGACCCCATGCATTGGCTACCTAACTTCCAATTAACTACACACATTACTAGTGAGGTCAAGTCAAAGGAGTTGTGCGGGTAGACCAAAAACTCGGTCGTAGTTTTAAAATTTGATGGTTTTATCTCTCTTACGTGGCATTTCTTAGATCGAGACGATCTTCACCAACTATCTACATCGAGACAAGTGCATCAAGTCCCAGCACCCCAACAGTTGATGTAGTTTATGAAATCACTCCCCTCATTTTATCGGCTGGCCATGTAGATCACCTTCAAATGCCATAAAAGATGAGTAATACTCTTCATGATATGTCATATGTGATGTAGCTCCACTATCAATCCACCAAAGATCAATGTCTCCATAATTAGCCATTAAACAAGATGACATAACAAAAGCATCATTTGAGATTTGTTCATCAACACCATCTTCATCAATAATAAGGTCGGTTTGCTTCTCACCTTGATCTCTCTTCTTCTTGTAGCAATCACTAGCAAAATGCACTTTGATTTCACAATTGAACACCTTTAACTTTGACCTATCTTTCTTCTTGCTGACAAAAGAGGAAGGCTCACCTTGACCTTGACCCTTTGACCATTTGCCCTTGAATTTGCCGTTGATGATCATAGCCTCCTCTCCTTCAACATGAGATGTACACATAGATCCACCTCTTGCAGAAGAAGGCGGTTTACTAGAAAGGAATGGCAAGAACGGCTGAATTTTTATCAAGATTAATCGGCTATCAAACGGCTGAATTTTTACCAAGATTAATCGGCGTGCAGAGTGAGAGATACGCAATTTCACATAGTTCATCTTCACAAAGCAAGACCAAACCCTTTGAAGCCTTTATTCATAAAACAACAAGGTACAGTAAAGCTGAAGAGTAAATACAGTACAATAAAGCACCATATAGCATAACCACTCTCAAAATGTCCAGCTGATACCTGCCACCATCCCACAACACAAAAAGCGCACGAGTTAGTATAGTGGGAAAGGCAAGTGTCATAGCTTAGCGTTAATTGTTATCCATGTCCAAAAGAAGTTATACTACTCATCAGCATAAATAGCATTTTGAGCATAGGTTGAGAGAGGACTTATGCTCAGCATAGTTCCTCGCTCCGCCTATGTTGAGCGTAGGTCAACTGGACACCTATGGTGAGCATAAGTGTTCGTCGATCGACCTATGCTCAGCATAAGTGTTCGCTTGAGCAGAAGTCGAGGGAGAACTTATGCTGAACTGGGATATATGCTAATGACGCATTACGATTGGAGCCCTAATGACTTGATGTTTAGACTCAACTTATGCTAAGCATAGGTTTACCAATGAATCAATAAAAAAATTAAAAGAGAAATAAAAATTTAGGAAAAACATTCATTACCTCATAGCAAGAAGGTGAACTCAAGGTTCCTCAATCTATGTTGGGCATAGAAGACCATAAAATGACTCCAGGTTCAATTTAAGCTAGCAAATTTTGTACTAGTTTTTCATCTTTGTGTCTCGTGAATCCCTAAACAATGTACTATTCAGTGAAAATTGCAGTGGGTCAGAATTAAGCAAGCACTCAGTTACTGATTCAAGCCAGTCTACAATCCCACGTCAAAGAACTCATTCTTTAAATAGGGCAAGACAGACACGAAGAACCATTAGATCCAATGTTGTGAAGATCAATATTTTCTAATGTAGAAGATATTTCTGAGAGTGTAGAGCCTTGGTGAAAAACAAGGAGACGATCAACTGTTTCTCCGGACTACTTAACCGCAAAAGCATGGTAAATGCATTTCATTAATGCGAACGTCGAGAAACTTCCAAATTCTTTGTATTTTCACCTTCCAGACAATTTCATGAAATTAAAAATATTCTTGATGTACAAAGATTTCATAATGTCCAAGAATGTTCAACATCTAAGTTATTCTTATTTTGTGAAGCTGTGGAAGAGAGATTTTGGTCTAGTAAAAATTTCAAAAAAATCTAGAATGTCTATTTGTACTATCTGTGAGCAACTGAATGCACTCAAGGAACAAGCAAAAACGGCCCAAGAAAAGGTATTTGACAAATACTAAAATTTGTTATTTAAATTTGTGTCACTCATTTTGAATCTCTTTTGCGCTTCCGATTACTTAAATTTAATTATTTTTTTGTGTGTGATTTTTTTAGCGAACATTACAAAGTCACTTCAAATCCACAAAGAGCAACAAACAATAGAAAGACAAAAGCTTGCAAAACACCGGAAAAAGCGTTTGGAGTTTCTTCAAAAGTATTTGGGTCTCATAATCGATGGGATGGATCAAAAGAAAACACTAATGCCACATTTTGTAAGAGTGCCAACGAATTTAAACGAAGCTGATTTTATTCAAGTTCATTTGGTTGGTGCTCTTATATTCAGTGACACTTTGCAATCTAAAGTGTATTTCAATTATTCAAATGTTTGAAATGATCCAAACTTGACATTACCATAATTCACAAAATAATAGTTGAATTTGGTAAGTCTTCATGAGATTCTCTACTTGCAACTTGAGAATATTGCCAGAGAAAATAAAAATCAGATGCTGGCATATTTATCAATGTTAATTGCTCTGAAGATTTTCGAAAAAAAACCAAAATAGGATTTTTATTGGTGGGTCACACTCATGATCAAATTGACCAAATGTTCAGTTGCTTCTCAAAAAAGCTAAGACGAAAAAAAGCTCTCTCTTTACCAGTCTTACAGAGTATTATCGAGGACTCGTATACTCCTGCAACAAATGTGGTTTTAATGCGTTGCACATATGATTTTAGAGATTACATCAAAACGTCGGTTGAACATTGTACTAGTTTCCAACATCAGTTCAAAATTGCTAATAATGTTGATGGCATCACATTATTATGGGAAAAGCGACTCTCTAACTTTGTGGCATGGTTACTTTCTGAAGGAGTCCATTTTTCACAATCTTCCTTTTTTCTCAACTTAAGCTTGCACCTTTGTGTCCTCTAACTTCTATCTTGGAACAACAAAAAGCTCAAAGGGAACATTAGCCAGTCAATCCATTTGCAGCATTAACTTTTTGAAAACAACCATTCAAGCAACAAACTAATTTTTTGACGAGTTTGATCGACATTGGTGGACGGATTTTTTTGACGAGTAAAAAATACGTTTGCTTGATTTGGGAGACGCAAAAGTTTGCTTGAAGAATTTCAGTGGCCAACCAGATCTTCAATTCCAACAACGGCAATTGATTCCTCTGTTGTTCCACAACAGACTGAGTCTTTCAACCTTCTTCATAACGAAGAATGTGAAATTCATTTGGGTTCAAGAAAAAGTCGACGAACTGTAAATGCTGCCAAGGCTAAATGGTTCGGTAATCTCAATGAATTAAAGCTCGGGAGTCTCATTGCACTTTTGGCGTTGGAAAATAACAAAAGTCATCCATTTTGGATTGCTAAAGTGATTCGTTTCATTTAGAGCAACGACACCAAGATTGCACGTGTGCACTAAATGAGTATCGTTTCAACGAATGCTTTCTTGGGAAGGTACGAGCTAGAAATGTTGCAATTAGATCCAAAAGGCATGCGGAAGCGTTCAACAAAGAACCAACCAAGAGTCGATGATATAAATCTTGAAGATGTGGATGTGCTTGCATTTAATTTTGAATTAACAATGACGAACCATTTATGAAAGTCAACAATATCTATGTTATAAAAACGGCTTGGGTTAAGTGCACAACCTTCATTTTCGACTCGGCTTCAAGGCACACAATAAACAATTTTCTCTCAACATTAAATCCTAATTTGGATGAGAATTTGTCGATAGACTCTAATGAAGAAGATGGGTCATCAACTTCTTCAGTTGAAAATGAGAGCCTCGATAATGTTTCAAGCTGTGACTTAAGAGGAGTTAGTGAGAAATCCTTGGAATTTGAATTGTAAAATAAAATAATATGAAAATTATTTTCAATGTTTCAAGTGGAGTTAGCGTAGTTGGCTTCACATGTATTATGTGAGTTATTTTATGAGATTCAATTTAGAATATTAAAATACCATAAGTGTTTTTCAGTATTTTGTTCACTTTGAATATTTTTAATTTTTAAAGTTTTACTAGAAAATCTATTTTTTTTGGACATGGTGTATTGATTTTTTTTTTTTTTGGCCAAAATGCTTATATTTTGTAAGAATTTTTTTTGTGATTTTCCAAAAAATTTTCATGAAAAAGCATGTTTTTGGGCAAAAAATTAAAAATTTTGAAAAATGTTAACTCTTTTTAAAGATTTTGACCTGTTTCAAATGATTTCATGTTTTGATCGTTCTAACATTGTTGTTAATGCATTGTCTCACCCTCCAACTCAAGTCTATAATCTCTCCCCCCCACTATAATCTAGTTTGATTAGTTAGATGATGCATATCTTGTATGTTTTGACTTACATGATATTTATGCTTATACTTCCTTACTCACACCATCATTAGGTTTATTCTATTGTCAACCATTGGTTATTCCACTATGATTCTTTTGCATTCCCAATAATGCTCACTTATCTATGAGTAGGAGCCACTTTGGATTTCAAAATTCTGTAAAGATCATTTTCAGTGATCTTCTATCAAATCTGAACATCACTCTCATATGTCAATGTGTCTTCTATGTGCACAATAAATAATCTCGTGCTAAAGCTTTTAGCCTCTTTCAACAATCATTGCCAATGGATTGATATCTCCATGGACTTCATGCTTGGCCTGCCTTGCACTCACTGTAGTCATGACTCTTGCATGGTGTTAATCGTTAGTGTCTCAAAATATGCTCACTTAATTTATTGTATGAAAAACCGATACAATTGAATAGTGTGGCCATTTATAGTTGCTTTCGTGGATTTCCTAGGTCTATCCTCACTCATCATA
The DNA here is from genome assembly GCA_029204225.1 of Diphasiastrum complanatum. Classification (NCBI taxonomy): domain Eukaryota; kingdom Viridiplantae; phylum Streptophyta; class Lycopodiopsida; order Lycopodiales; family Lycopodiaceae; genus Diphasiastrum; species Diphasiastrum complanatum. The sequence goes on along the minus strand of CM055092.1, from coordinate 53,233,235 downwards.
ATAGTAAACTCACTTCTAGTTTATGGATCAAGTTGAGGCACATTCTAAATGTTCAGTTATTTCTAGGCATTGCATATTGCTCATATACCAATGGCTAGTCGTATCATTAATCGTATTTTGGAGGATTATTTGTGACATTATGTCTTGCAAAATGCAACTAATAGTTTTGGCATTCTAGCACAAGTGTTTTTTCTTTCTTGGTTGTTGAAGGATACTCCCCATCTTTGTTTTATTTTCTTCTGCCTCTTGTTGATGCACCACATACTACTACTAGTAGTAGTTCTTTTCAAGAGCACATGAGATTATTGCTCAAGCTAGTATGCATTTACATCACATACAACAACGATTATATAAAGCCATCATTAGCAAACATCATCACTATGTGAAATCCCATTATGATAATTTCATATATCTCAAACTCTATTATGCCAAACAACATTTTTTTCAAGCCAAGAATTGTATTGAAAACCTTTCAAATTAGTAAATCCTTCAATGCTCAACTCATGTTACTTATTAACTCCAATGTCCTCCGAATACACATGCTTGTAATATCTTTCATGTGAGCCTACTACATACTCCTATGTGAAGATGATGTTTCTTGCCATACTACTTTTCTTCATGATCTAAAGCTCTTTCCTATTTAGTCAGTAGCTATTTTACAATTTAGCAAATTTTAGCTTGGTCAACATCAACATCTAGTCCTATTTTTTGTTAAGTGAGATGGTAGGCCAATCACAAAGCCCACTTGCAAGCCTATGGATGTTTTCTAGCATACACTCTTACTATCAATGTTCCATCTCAACATGTTGCTCTCTTACAATTATTGTTGCCTCATTTTGCCATGCTTTTCTTACACACATTGCTATTTTATTCATGTGTTGGCCACAAGCCATTTTTGTGCATGTGCCCACATTAAATCTTTTTGATGCATTTATGATTGGGACTAGCCAAGGATGCAACTTTCATTAATTAACTACCTAAAGTGGGAGTTCTTTAGCTCACGAGCATACTATTTGCTCTTCAAAAGTTTTGCCTCCTTGATAGTTTGAATCCGGCTTTTAGGATTTCTCAAAGGACTATAACAAGCCTTACGTACAGTATTTTTTCAACCTATGATTTGTTAATGCTTGTGCTCTTTGTGGGAGAACATTTCATTTTTTATTGCTTGTGATGCTCTAGCCATTATTTTTATGTGACGTTGTTTGTTACTTTTCATGGTGGATTGCTAAATTGCTTCATGTATTGTCAATTCATGTTTCATCGATACTCAAATCTGTGATTTAATTCATAAATGCTTCTGACATGAGCAATTTCTATTAAACATCTTATTTATAACGATGGCCCTTCCATACATATATACAAATGTTGATAGTTTTTTAGTATAATGATGCTATTTTGCAACATAAAAAAACACAAATGGTGGAATACAGAATTGTACCTTGAGCTATTTTAAGATGTCAAAGTTATAGACCAAGATGAATGTTGTGCATAACCCAACATATTAAAAAAATTTGTATCGACACTTGACATATCATTTTGTGAATATATATCCTTTCAGCAATGGCACAAAAAACAATACTTTTCACAAATACACACACATAGAGATGTAGAGAACTCACATGCGCGACAAAAACACAAGTGCTCATTGCAACCTACAAAAGTACACCATGAACTTCAAAGAACTCATACAAAATCACTACTAAGCAAGATTCTTTAAGACATCAAAGAGAATGAGAAGTGATTTGATTCGACTCGATGGGCAAGCAGTTAATGAGCCCAAGTAGCTTAGCCATTAGTTTGTTAAAACTGAACTAGAAGTATAAATATGTTAATTTACATGACATTAAAACATTCAAATTTGTAATTGTCAATAATAGATTATAAATATTGAAAATCATGCTTTCAATCAAAATACATAAATAAAACACAAATAAATCTTTGGCTTCTATATAGCTCTAAATTTCTCATCAATGAAACTCTTGATTCTATCAAACCATGCTTTGATTGATGAATCTAATAGACTACAATTCTTTGTGTTATGTGCAATGCTAGCATCATCGACTCCTTCCAAGTCAATGTCGTTTTGATCCACCTTGCAACCTGTTGAGGTGAGGCATAATGCAAATATTTTCAATGATTAGTAAAGCAAATTTGTATGATCACTCCACAAAAGTGCACAAACAAGAATTAAGCTACTATACAATAGAAAGATAACAAGTACAATGGAAAAAAAAAATTGTCACATTATTTATTTTGAATGCTATTCAAATGCCACCACATTCTATGCTGAAACTTAGCTTTTGTAGACACTCTAAGAACTCATATGCCACAAAGAACCAAAAGTTTAGGGTTTTCATATTCAAGATACATGCATGCTAAATCAATGGACAATCTCTTAAATGCTCCAACTTAAAATGGAAAACACTCAATGTCAAAAGGAGATATGTAGGTATTTTTTGCCAACCTTAGCAACTCTCCTCTAATTTCTTGAATAAAGAATGGTATCATATACCACCCTACATGTATCTTCAAGAAGATAACTCATTTTAGGAGTAAAACGACTCCTAGGGGCTTTTGCGATGGTTCCAATGTATGTTCTAGAGTGTGTTGACTTCCATCTTGAATGGAAACAAAATGTTGCTCTTGCAAAAAGCGTAAATGACTACTTGTCATCATGCACAATATATGATAGCAGAAATTGATTGGTCTATTATCCTTTTGAAATTATGTTTTTTTTTTATGAAAGTTAAATTAGTTTCTTGTCGAGAATCATCATATTCCCCTTCTTGATCTCCTACATTTATAAAAATTGACATTTGCTTTATCATTGTATTGGAGCAATATTTCTTGAACTTAAATTGGGTTCATAGTACACTTAAAGTGATATTAGGGTTGTCCATAAGGTCTATTGTAGCATTTATATGTTCTGATTTTACAATTAAAAGCAAAAATTAGTCATACATTGTACTAGTTTGGTGATGATTGATGTTGTAAATGTGTTGGGATATAGGTCTAATAGAGAGAGAGGGAGGGCGGGAGAGAGAGAGAGAGAGAGAGAGAGAGAGAGAGAGAGAGAGAGAGAGAGAGAGACCTGCTTCTTGAAATATTTGAGCAATTCGTCTCTTCACATCCCTAACTATTGGAATATACTCTTCATCATCTATATCTAGGTCCTTCAGTAGAACAAGTATTGCCTCAATGTTATGTTCAATGTCAAGCTTCTTATTGATTGGTCTAGATTTTGTTTCTTTGATATTGATGTGGCTCTCTTGCCTCAATGCATTTGCTTCATCCATTTCCTACAAATAAAAGAGCATAAAATGTGCAGTAAGAAAATACTTTTGCATGATTCATGCCCACTAAGGACATCAGTTGTGTAGGTGACTTTAACCTTTACATGTCCATAAGCATTATTGGGACATGTTGCGCAACAAAAAACCATTGCACTATATACTTCCATGCTAGGAAGACAATAATAATTACGTCTTGTACTTTCAAATCGATGTCAACCTATAGAGTAATACCATGTTCATCAATATTGTCATAAGATGTTGCTATGGATTCTTAGAAAAACTGGAGAAAATTCCAATATGAGATGCCACACATGCACGCGTGCACCCACCCCCCCCACCCCCCCCCCCCCAACACACACACACACACAAACACAAACGTGTACATAATATTGTATACATACATACATATATATATATATATATATATATATATATATATATATATATATATATATGCAAATGCACATACATAATACATATATGTGCATACATTAACCTAGTTTTGGGTTAAAATAAGTAGGTGTATGATACATATTCCCCCATCATCTATAATTGGATTGTGTGCCTATTATGGACACACAATCCATGCTTCTCTATTACAATTTTGTGTGTACTTCTATGATTACCCAATAACTTTTAGGACTGAGTTATTCCATGGCATTATTCTTATCAACAAGACTATTTGACATTGGAAATGTTCGAATTTGGGCACTCTACAAGAAGGTTGCTCAGAAACCTTCCAGAAAATTGCCAACATAGTATAAGTAGGAGCCAAAGACTCGCATTTCTCACATTATTGGGTCTCGAGCTTCTTGTAGGGGAGTTCTATTTTTCAAAGATCTTAGTTGGTGAACCAACTCAAAAGCCCGTTTATGTAACTAAATATTGGAAAGTGTACAATGAAAATGATGAAGTTTCTAAAAAGGCCTACAAGATGGACTTCTAATTCCCTAATCTGGACATTGAAATTACAATCTATGCCTCTTATGGACACACAATCCATGCTTCTCTAATACAGTGCTATGTAGTAAATCAAATCATCTTGAATAGACTAGACCAAGATCAAGACTCACAACATAACATATGTCTGGTCGAGTAGTGGTGAGATATATAAGACTACCAACAAGTTGGCGATACAATGTGTACTCAACATGACCACTCTCATCAAGACGCGACAATTTCTTGCTAACTTCACTAGGAAAAGTTAATGGCTTACAATCAGACATGTGAAATCTCTCTAAGACTTCTCAAGCATATTTTGCTTGTGAAAGCTTGATAGTGTCTACGTTTTGCCACACTTCTATGCCTAGACAATAATGCATCAAATCTAAATCAGTCATCTCAAAATGCGTACACAAACTAGACTTGATAATCAAGTTCTCATCATTTCCTATGATGAATGACACAACCAATGCAGCACTATCATCACTAGTAAGCACTTAGAAATTAGGATCAGAGCTTGCTCTCACAAAACCATTAGATAGAAAATAGCTATCTATACGACCATATCACGCTCATGGCGCTTGTTTTAGACCATATAATGCTTTTCGCAGCTTGCACTGGCCCTTCACAGCAAATTCTTGTGGTTGGAGCATATAGACTTCTTCAAGGTCGCCATTCAAGACAGCTGACTTCACATCCATTTGATGGATTTCCCAGCCAAAAAATGAAGTTGATGCGATCACCAAGTGTAAAGCAGTCCACTTAACCACAAGAGCAAACGTCTCGTCAAAGTCAATACCTTTACTTTGCTCGTAGCCCTTGACCACCAAGCACGCCTTGTGTTTCACAATCGATCCATCAGCATGAAATTTGGTTCTATATTAGAGACGCAGTAGCGGATCTCAACCGACATTTTGACGATTGGTAAACGACATTGAGGCCGGTGATCGTTCCTATAAGGTCGACACTTCGTGCCATTGTACTTACGCATTTGCACAGTTCTGAGTATCAATAGAGAGAGAAGAGCAAGTTTCTATAGCTTGAGCATACTTTCCCTCTGCCATCTTTTACAGTATTACTTCTTATCATTTGAGCGAATACAATACACTCTGTATGATCTTGCTTCCCACAAGTTTCTCCTTCCTAGCACCAATTGGCAAATATCTCCCCCTTGGCTATAGCACTCTCTAGCCCAATGACCTGGCTTGTGGCAATAATGGCACTCGCCTTTCTTCTTCTTTGTCTTTGATGGTGACTCTCCCTCGTCATCATCATCCTTCCCTTTCTTGGGATGTGTTTCCAGCCCTCTTGCTTGCCTTTAGCTACCAATGTCTGGTCTTCCTGAGTAGCATGCCTCGATTTGACCACTTCATGTCTTTGCTTGCAACAAGATCTCATGAAGATCTTCGAAAGTGGGCAATCTCTCCCTTGATGCGATGCCGCTCATGAACATTTGCACGGTTTTCAACATGCCGCTCATTGTCGCGTGGACCAATTCAACGTCTCTTATAGGCTCGTTGGTCTCTCAATTCCTTAATCCTGGTGAAGAAAGATCTCACACTTTTATTGTCCTCCATCCTGATGGCATTAAGTCTTGACTTCAAAAACATAGGACGAGTTGGATTAGCGGTTTGACATTTAGTCCTTAAGGCTTCCCAAGCTCCTCTGGCCAAAATCACTAATGTGAGTGATTACGTGATCCTTCACCGATAAGTTGATCAAAGATAACGCTCTCTGTGCTTTTCTATCAAAAGCTCTCATGTTAGCTGGAGTGGTGATGAGCCTCACCTTGATATCCGCAATGATGTCCCATAGCTCTTTCTCCATGTGAATGCTCTTCATTTTGAATTTCCAAATGTTGTAGTTGGATGTCTCATTGATGTTGGCCATCTCCAAATTGCCCATATGTTGAAGCCAATGGTGACAAAAAATAATGACCTACATTTTTTAGCTTACCAAGCCACTCGCTGCTTTGTTGCCGAATTGGAAGCCAAGACAGTTTTCGTTCTCAAAATGCCTTTAGTTGCACACTCTTGACTAGGTGCTCCTTGAAAGGTGCAAATCACTTTTGGTGTCCACTAAGCACTTTTTCTGTGGCAATCACTCTATTTTGGGATATTGTACTTGCGAGTACAGTCCGGGTGCCCTTCGTTTGGGTGAATTCCAATAGATGTAGCCCAAAATATGGGTAAAAAAGGTCCAAAATACCTTAAGAAGCAGCTTTTGAACTATATCTTCAAAGTGAAGTTAAATGGCCTTCAAAACAACTTTCACTAATCGGGCCCCTTCAATGCATTTCAGGTTGAAGATTTTTAATAAGAAACAAGGCTCCTTTGCCCTTCATCGTTTCAAGGGCCCCATTCCATCATATCCAACGGTGTTTCTTAATCTTGTGGCCCTTGGGCACATAAACACATGCACAAGTCTCTCTCTCTCTCTCTCTCTCTCTCTCTCTCTCTCTCTCTCTCTCTCTCTCTCTCTCTCTTTACTCCACCTTCTCTTGCTCCGTGAGGCTGTCCGCGGCCACCTGCCGACCTCACCAAGGCGCCCTCCCACAGCCGTTCACAGTGATGAAAAAGGTTCAAGAAAAGGAAGATCCACTATTCTTTGTCTTCAAACCCTTGCCTAGAGTTCCTTCATCATTCTAAGCACACAACAAGCTTCAAACAGTACCTTGTTAGGTAAATCCTCTTGCTCTGAGGTTGCCCTAATATAGGTGATTCACTGCTTCAGACGGTTTACCAAATAGTTTGCCAAACAGTGAAATGTTGAGTACACACCAATTGCAAACTTCAAACGGTTTGCCAAACGATGGAGTGTTGAGTACACACCAATTGCAAACTCCCTTCGATTTGGCTTACCACATTCTTCCACCGCTTCCTAGTAGTCTTCAACCCGACACCGATTCGCTCGACTCAGATTTTCCCAACTCTGACTTTTGTCCTTGTTCGGTGATTGCTATCACCTTGCTCTATAACAAGTTGACAACAACATAATTTGATTGATGCAAACACCACAACACATCATCAAGCGCTTCGAGACAAGGACACAAACTGATTGCTCTCAAAGAAACTGTATATTCACACGGTTACACAAGTACAAGACAAAACCTCTTAAGTAGCAACTATGGGCTCGAGAAAGATCTACCCACTGTCTAAAAGTAGGAGAGAGAAAATAGCCGTCAAGAAATAGCAAGTAATCGTAATACCAATACACGTTAATTATTGCCCTTTCAACCTACTTCATATCCACCCATTTTTTATATCAACAATTACAATTAAGAGAACAAGTAAACCTAAACTATTAAAAAAAATAACAGTTAAGCACCTTGTCTTAAAAAAATAGTACGAAATCTTCCAATTGAGGTTAGCAAGGTTGACCCTCCAAGAGTCATGCTCTATCAATGCTTATAAACAACTCATGTTCAGAATCTCATCATTTATTACTTTGGGGTATCACAATAAGTAAACTAGTCACAAGTGTTTGAATTGAGTTAAGAAAACAATTGCAAAATGCAAGTCAAATTGACTTTTACTGAACAAGGAATATTGTGACTTGCACTTTAAGTAAAGTAGACATGAACAGGAATGTCAAAAAAGATTTGAACACTTGACTAATCGCATTCCAAAAGAAACAACTACAACAAAGAAATAAATGTACAATTCTTTCTAGGGAGCAAAATTAAAACATATAATGGGACTGGTAGAGCTAGTATTGATACAATACATCTATGCTAACCAAAGCTTTCATATGAATAGAAAATATTAGAGATGTACCTGGATAAGCTGGTTGACTAGATTAAACAATTTTTTGTTTTTTTCTCTTGCTTCAAGTAGAGCTGGCAAAGTATCATTAACATCATCAATTTGCAAGACATCCTGCACATTTGCCAAGGCTTTTAACTCTATCCATTGATGATAAACTTGACTGCATTTCTTGGGCTCCAAATAAGCACATGGGTTTTCCTTGTCTTGATCTTCGACACTCTTTTCTCCCACCTAAGTGAAGAGACAAAACTTTGAGTAAGATGGTCAAAAACATAAAAATGCATATGATTTTCCAAAATAATATGAAAGATGTCCACCACCTCTTAAACATTTTTTGTCCAAACAAGCATGTCTATTCAATAGATTAAACTTGAAACTAAAGAATGTTTTAAAAATATAGGCTTTTATGCACATACATCACAATGCACATTATGAGGACCTCTCTTGATCCTTGACTCAACGCTCTATTTATGGCCCCATAACTTGAGAGTTACCCAATGGGGTTGGTTTAGTTGGTTAGCTTGGCATCCGGAGTTTCTTTGGTCCCAGGTTCGAGCCTCCCCTTGGAGACCAAGAAGCATAACTTGAGAGTTGGGTCGTATATATATTTATTTGGGAATAGCTTCTTGGAAGGTTCCCATAACAACCTCCAAATTAGCATGAATACAATCTTGACCACTCAAGCTATGGTTCTAATGTGTATTGGCATCTATGTAGGAGATGCTTAGCATTGTTCCTTTGTGGAACCGTTTATGAGGTTGTATGGTGTTCTTTGTTGGGCTCTAGTTTGATGATCACGTTATTGTCTATCATTCTTAAGTGATGCCATTATCTCTAATGTATGTGTTCATAACATGGTATTAGAGCGCTTTATCAAGTCGTCCTAGCTTATTGATTTTTTTTTTCTTTTTTTCCTCCTCTCTCTCTCTCTCTCTCTCTCTCTCTCTCTCTCTCTCTCTCTCTCTCTCTCTCTCAGCTTTATGGGCCCTAGGGACCCAATAATAATTAGACATACATCTAGTGATTTTAAGCACAATTGGGCCCTATTTGCAAACTCACAACAAACTTTGAGAATTAGGCCAAATGCCCTATCTCATAGCCTAAATTTGTGAATCTCCAACTGTTGAAGACTCGTAGTCTCCTCATTTGTTAAGTAGACGTAACCCAATTCGTTACTGACCATCATTTATGGCAACTAGCACTAATTTACCATAACCAGCTTGGGGGCATTGGCTATGAATCACCTCATTTCCACTTTTTTTGGTAAAAGCATATCCTACTATAAGCATATAAGTATTTTGTCCTCTTTGAATAAAAGTATGCACAGAAATTATTGAAGAGGTTTAACATGCAAGAAAGCAAACCAATCAGCACACCCATGGATGCAAGCAACAAGCCATCAAAAGATGATGGTCCAGCATTTGCAGATGAGACGCTCTATCGTCAGTTAGTGGGCAGCCTGATTTACCTTACTACCACCAGGCCAGATATTGCTTATGCGGTTGGGATTGCAAGTCAATTCATGAGTAAGCCTACCGAAGCACATTGGAAGGCAGCCAAGCGGATCCTACAATATGTGAGAGGGACAGTGACTTATGGGATTGGATACACAGATGACGGGGACCTTCAGCTGGAGGGTTATTCAGATTCTGATTGGGCAGGTGATAGAGACGATCGGAGATCGACGACAGGCTATTGTTTCAGCCTAGGTTCAGCGGCTATATCATGGTGCAGTAAGAAGCAGCCTACTATTGCTCTATTATCTACCGAAGCTGAGTACAGGACGACTACGAGGTCCGCCTGTGAAGCCATTTGGTTACGCCGTCTACTTGAGGACATGCAGATTGCTCAAGTAAGACCTACATTGTTACATTGTGATAACCAAAGTTGCATTCAGCTTGCGAGGAATCCAGTCTACCGTGCACGGACGAAACACATAGAGGTGGACCAGCATTTTATACGAGAGAAAGTGCACAGTGGGGAGATCGAGCTAGTTTATTGTGACACCAATGACCAAATAACTGATATTTTTACTAAACCACTTAGTAAAGATAAGTTTGAAAAGTTACGAACTTTGTTGGGTGTCAGTTTGAATAAAATTGCCATTAAGGGGGGGTGTTGAAGAGTAATGTCTATTTTACCCCTTTGGCTAAGCATTAGTTAAGTTGTAATTAAATGCATGAGACCCCCTTTTGTAAGTTGAGTAAAGTGCAAGTGGCCCACTTGGCCAAGTAGCTCACTCTTATGGTTGACACCTAGACTTTCCATGCATTTAAAGGAGGTGCTTGCCTCACAAGGGATTTGGAGGACCCACGCCCTCTTCTCTCTCTCTAGCAATTCATTTCTTCTTCTGACTTTTGAGTTTGTGAGGTGCTTATGCAATTCTCCTTGTGTGTGATGTTTTCCATAGCCAAGTTTCTCAAGCTTTCATAGTTGATCCAGTATTTGAGTTAAGATACTCCATAGCTGGGTCTTGCAAATCATCACCAATTAGCACCAAGGATAAGATCATAACGCTCCATAGGAATAATGTAAAGATCTGCTTGTCCAGAAAAATCTCCAATGTGGTATGGTAAACGCTAAAACATATGAGAACTAGGAAAAGAATGTGAACTGGCAACCTTAATTGTGAGAGGCTGTGGAGCATGAACAGGTGAAGCACGGATTCGACTAGTGATATAACTGCTGATAAAAGAATGAGTGCTGCCAGTATCAACTAAAGGCGTAGATGAAGTGATGGGTAGGCCAATAAGGAGTTGAGGCAGCGATGGAGGAGATGAGGCAGCGATGGAGGTGAAGGATGGGCCAGGCATAACAACATGCGAATGGCAGTGGGCAGTGGAATGGACCAGAAAAGGCAATGATATAGATGAAGGAATAGTAGGAAAGTGCGTAGGAGGCAATAAGAGCGATGGAGCAGGCAGGAACAACGATGGAGGCAACAAAATAATGATTGGGTGAACTGCGGGCCATGAGTGGGCTCTGATACCATGTTACTAACTCAATCACACGATAAAAATCAGAGAAATGGATGCCAATAAACATTTCTCAAAAGGATATACATCCACCCAAGGTCATGTATAGAACAACAATTACCTTTCTAACTATGATTGGTATTATGTCCATATACTTTCTATAGACTGTACTATTTTCTGTTGGAAAAATATTTTCACATAAATCAAATGCACAATAGATCAAATGACTATATTGAACACTTGGCTATAATGATTTGCTCCAATCAAGGGCCTTTGACTTCGAAAATAGATTGTTTGAACTTAGAAAGTAAAGCACTTGTTTTAATAGCCTAACATGGTTAATCAAAACATCGGTAGATTCCGATGTCCACCTTTGAAGAAACTCAACTTTTGGTGAAAGGATCCATCTTAATTAGGTGAAAGAGCAATTCTATGGGTTGATTCTAAAATAACTTGGCCTCATAAAAAAAGATCTCCTTTTCCATATGTCTCATACAACTCAGTATCTTAAAGTCAGGCTCAAAGTTTCTTCAACATGAAGGATAAATCGGGACCATCATGAAACGTAAACCCTCAAGGTAAGAGTGCAGAAGAGAGTAGGAGTCCCCTACGATGGAGAATGACATGAGAGAACTGATTGCATGTTTCACGCTACAATCTCTTTGCTAATGTAATGAGGTCTTGAGGAACAGCACATTACAACCCTTTTCCTTACCCTACATGCAATGCCAAAAATCAGCTTGAAGATGTTCAACTTACAAAACTTTGACGTACTTTTGCCAATCTAGGCAAAGATGGGATGGTTCACAACCATTGATCTTTTGATAAGCAAAAAGATATTTGTTTCTTTTCCTTTTCTTTTCTTCATTAAATATATTGTCGTTGATTTTATCTTTTGTTAGCTCTAAAGCGTACAACAGTTATGAAAATTTTAGAACTAAACATACCTAGATCAAATTGTGTATCGCGAGGTTCCTTGAATCCTCATGTAAACTCAAAGTCTACTAGTACATCTCTCAAATCTTTCCTCACTTCTCGTGAGTGCCAAAAAGAAAACTAATCAAACTTGAAAACAACAAATCTTCCTACATTTCGTGACAAGTTCCCGGTGAAACATTAAACAATGCTTTGGATGATCAAGCAGTCACATACCTTGTATGCATTGTCAGCAAAACATGATTTACTCAAAGGTATAGGAACTTGTGTTGCCCATCCTTCAGTACTTTTCCATAGCTCATAAGCTTGCATGTCCTCATAGACCTCATACAAATCTAGGGTGTGCAAAAACATTGATTGCGTGAGCACTAGTACCCATTTTGAGATGATTATGCAAAACATACAAAAATAGCAGCAAAGATTCGTCTCACCTGTAATTCTTTCCTCCATGTCATTCCTATCCTCATATGTAATGTTTGAATTATCTATATATTCTTCAATCTTCTTTTCTTTCTCTTTAAGTTCTTTTTCCATTTTTGTGCGTAGATTTTCATAGTATGCATGTTCCTTTCTTAACTTGTCCATCATCAATTTTAAAGATTTGTTTTTTGTTTCTGCCACATTCAGGTCCACCATGGCCTACCAATACAGAGGAGCCTTCAGTTGCCCTTCAGAGATATATACAGAGAAAGAGAGAGAGGGGAAACACAAAGAGATGGTAAGCATAGAGAAAGAGAGAGAGGGGAAACACAAAGAGATGGAAAACAAAAATTTCTATAGTTTCTATACTATAATACAAGTCAAACTAGGAATCTTGTAGTTATCAATTTTAATATTAAACTCGAATAATCTAATTTAAAGTACTTAACACTGCTAATAAGAATACAACATAGTTCAAGAAATCTAGGTTCATTCCGTTGTTTCCTATAGCAAGATGTTACAACGGGTTCAGAAATGTTCAACGAATGGAGCAAAAACAGTAAACATTCAACCACAAAATTCAGCATACATACTTTTGCAGTAAATACACATTCAGCATAATAATTTTTGTGCTCACCTTCACGATGTCAACACACTATGGCAGCAACTTGCAATTTTACAATTTCATAATTTGCAGCGTTAACATCAATTGGATCTGCTTGCCCATGTTGGGGGCCAAGACACTTATTTACATTTTTATGATCTTTAACATGCTCACGATGAGGGCAACATTTTTAGAACAAGGATAGAGTTAAGGACATTTCTAGATTACTGATCCATGAGTCAATGTTTTTATAAGCCCCAATTGATTGAGTATTGGACCCTGAGTCTGGATAAGGTTGGAGGGTGTTAGCACTAATTCTACAATAGCTTTCTGGAAGGTTCCACTAAGGGCCTCCATGGTAATTCCTCCAAATCTATCTCCCCTGTCACCTCTTCACGAAACCAAACACAAACCAAACTCAAACACAAAGGACTAGAATAAGGGGGGAAGAATGTCATGGCCTAACGGGGTTTGGACCATTAGGGGGTGCCTTGGACATTGGGATCGGACCTAACTCGGATAATAGTCAAATAGGAATGTGGTCCGGTGACCACTTTGCATGCGGTACTAGCATGTGTGTTGCATTCATGATTAGGTGTGTGTGCATTCAATATGTTTTTGCATGAGTCCTGGCTATTATGGGATAGGGGATTCCTACATTTAGTAGACATGCATGGGAGGTTGGCATGATCAGATATATGGCTTCCATGTGGATTTTGTGCATGGGCAGGTAGGTGGGTTCTATACTCTATATAGCCCCACTAGTGTCTATGCGAATCATTGACAGTCTTACGGCTGTTATGCTGTCGGACTGGGAACCGCCCGCTTCTACCAATTGGTTTTGCCTACCTCCCTGTTGCTCGGGGGCTGGGTCCGTTTAAATCTAAGTTTGGTTGGGACGGTTTGGTCTACTGCACATTTTTTAGAAGTGCAAAATAGCATTCTGCCACATATTTTGTCTTGTCTAGCTAATTCATTTCCAACCATGGATACTGCTTGATCTTCTTTCACAACTCTTGTTGTCCTTTCAAGGTCCTCTGTGTTCCCTTTCAGCCTCTACCACCTATTAATCAAAGTGTGTCACAAGACCAATACGGTGGTGCCGATGCAATGAACGAAGAGGTGGAAACGTGGAAACATAGAAACTTCCAGAAAGAAAAGAAAACAAAACAAAAGCTGGACTCAATCCAGATACTTCACCATATTATTGAATAATGTTGTAGATAAAAGAACCGGATGTATCACTGTCATGGGTTCCAACGTGAAAATCAAAGTTTATAAGATCTATATGTAAGTCAATCACACGCAAAAGAGATGCATGATTAGATATTTTCAAAAGTTCCAAGCATTACAATTCATGCGCCCATTGATTTAACATTTAACCTTGATGACATGTTGTCCACTGATATGTTGAGCAAAGAGTAATCCATCTCCATTGCGAGTAGCCAAAGTGCTGCTTGTTGCAGCTTATGTGTTAGAGGTACTCACGCAACCCCACCATAGGGATCTTATGTGGAATCTATTTAGCTTAGGTGTTTCATTTGCTACACATTCCCATGTTTTTAAGATAAGAAACATGTCCACTTTTTGTAGATAGGATTTGAGAGCAAGTGCTCATTGCTTTGTCAATAAAAACATAGTCTCTATTCAAAACATAAAACCTAGAGGTCTCCAATTTCTAAACTACTTCTCCTAGGGCCCATTTTGGGTATTTCAAGGGCACCTAACAATGGGGTGCACTATTTCCCTCCAAAAGTGCTATCTTCCTTAATTTCAAATTAGGTAAACTACCTTTGCATTGAAGAGAATAGCCAAGAAGGCTGACATAGTGTTGGTGACATGGATGAGGAATTTCAACTTTGAGATTCGCAATGTCACGGGCTTGCTTATGTTTCAGCCTCTCAATGGCTTCATGTACCATCTATGGCATGAAGAAGAACAACTCAAAAGGTCAAAGAAAAATGGTAATGGGGGTGGCAAGGGGTCGATGTGGTGGCATATGGATCCAAACGTATAGATTACTCACAAGTGCAGGGGAGAACTTGGCCTTCACGCCTACTTGGAGGTAGGTGGCACGGAGTGTACCTGCAGGTGGTACACGATCTGGGGCATGGAGTCCATTACGCGGTGATGTGGATCCAGCATGCCCATGGTTGTGAGCTAGCAGGGGTGGTGATGGTTACTCAGGGAGTGACAGCTGATACTTTGGCAAGTGATCAAGTGAGCTGCATAGTTATATGCACAATGATCTCCAAGTTGGCGTCACATGTTAAGATTATCCATCAATATTCGGTAAGTAGGATGCAGCTTGGTTGGTTAGGTCTAGTCTAATTGCACTACAAGTGGACAAAGTCTTGGGGAGCTATCAACAGGTAATGGATACTTGGTGATCAGATGGTACAAGGTACAGGGTTCTGTTGGAGCTATCCTACTAAATATGCTATGGCTCGTGGGTGAGTTGATCATCACAATGGTTGGATCTAGTTTGCATTTCCTTTGGTTTGGGTTGACATGATGGATACAGTGGTGAGATAGATTTCGGGCATGAAGCCTATGTACTGGTCAAATCAGAGTTGGCAACGTCAAGCATGGGAAGTTGAGCCTACATGGGATGTAGGAGAGGTAGACAACCATCAATATCTCTGGGAGATAGGCGAGCTACTCAGGTATAGCCTATGGTGAGGTTTGTGTACATTCATTTGTTGAGTCCTTGGTAGACTCTTGTGCTTGGAGCATGGGGAATGGATGGGGATCAGCTTTCAAGATTTACTGGACAGGATGTCAGGGCAAAGCGGCTTGGAGCATGGCTTTGTTTGGTAGATACATCAGGGATGAGGCTTAGAGCACTCATTGGATCGATGGTTGATCTTGGATGATATATGGCGACATCTATTGGATATGCTTGGATGTGAGGGCATCTTAGTTACAAGTGCGGGGCCATTATTGAGGATCTGATTTGGTGACCAGTGATGTAGCAGCGGATCTACAGGTGACAGGTGTTGGTACGCAACAAGATACCACATTTGGGCAGGCCTTGGTCATGTATTTGACGCTTTATCATTCGTGTTTGTTTGCATGAGTGTGTGTGGGCTTGCATGTTACCTTGTCACAGGGGTCTAGATCTGAGTCGGAGTTGTATGTGTTTATGCATTTGCTACGTCAGAAACAAAGTAATCATTTGATATGTTCATTGACTTGTCATTATGTCTACTAGTTGTCTATTTGGTGAGGGTATAGTCTTATGGTGGTGGTAGGATTTCCTCAGGTTGAGCCTCAGTCGCTCATTTATGTCGACGTTACAGGTCTATGCTTGTAAGTGTCTAATAGGGTGTCAGCCTAGCTAGATATAGGATGTAAGTCTCATGGTGGCAGTGGGATTTCCTCAGTTTGAGCCATGTCGCTCATGTGGTCCACTTGTGTTCAAGTCGGATTGGGGACAAGTCAGTGGTCGAGAGTGTGATAGACTCTCTGTGTGAGCATCGTGTGTGCATGATACTTTGTGAGTCAAACCTAGTGGTTTGTTGGTGTGCTTGAGTGAGTCAAGTACAGAGTAGCAGGACATGCATAACATCTTTTGGATACTCCAGACGTTGCTACAGTTTGTATTTCTTTACACCTATCACATTTGAGCTTAAGGGAGAGACTTAGAAATCAGAGTTAATCTGATATACATTACATAAGCTTCAAATGTGATACTGCAATTAATGTGATCGGGACGTGACCCATCATTGACTTATCAGTCGGCGGGCATTGGATTAGCTGAGTAGCCACACGTAGGGAAATTAGCCTGTACAGTATAATCTTGACGGCATTTGCTATACTCAGGGGCATGTCCTAAGTTTGTCAATATTTTAGCCCATTTTGGGCCTATTAGTCAAACAGGTGCCTATTTTAGTGTGTCGACACTTGTCGAGCACATGCATGTTGGGGCTTTTGGTATATGTAAAGTTTTCTTTGTAATACACTTAACTTTTGTTGTGCCATCTTTGAGAGCTTGTGAGGAGTGGCTATGGTGATTGATTGATGTGATGTGTATACTGCACTAGATCCTCTCGGAATTTTAACTCTAATGAGGACTGAAAAATAATGTACTAAAGTGACATTCGTTCCTATAAAACCAATTTGCAATGTACCTGAGGGCAAATCAGCCGTCATTAGGTTCGACGAGGATTTTTTCTTTTGAGGACACTCTTTGGCCAAATGTCCCGATTCACTGCAATTGAAACACAACCCTTGCTTAAAAGCCGCATTAAGATCCGGTGCCTTCGATTTTCTCTTGAACTTATTGCCATTCTTCTTTTTCGGAGACCTCAAATGGACATACCAATCCATCATAGGATACACCAAAAATGGATGGAGAATCGGATGACCCATCGGAACTGGCCGCAAGTGTAATCCCAAAGTACACACCAGGCGCACAAGTGAGGAATAGAAGAAATGCACTTGAACGAGGAACAGGATCCGCAACATCAATAGCAAGCATCGGAGCAATATCCACTTTTATCTGGGAATGAGTATCAAAGCACATATGAGCAACACTGAAGTATATGGCGGCAACATCTTCAGAAACTATCCAACAACTCAGCATTTGAGACCAAGCGATATGGAGCAACCCGAAATGACGGGGAACCTAAAGATCACTTGGACAGTAGCTGGAATGGAGGCAATAATCCAAGCCATCAAGATATGCCAAACCTGACAAGAGGCCATAACCTCCAATTCATCAAAATAATTTTTTAACTTTTTGCGTGGCCAGAAATTTGTTTGATTCTTGTCCTTGCTTATGGGAAGCAACCACCGTTTAATCGTAAACACAAGCAATTCACACAGAATCTTCCAACGAGTCCAATTACATTCATTTTGAAAGTCCGCTGGTAATCCATTCACAAATTGCCATTCGGCGTACTTCCTATGAAAATGTAGTACCTTGGTCAATAGGTCCATGAATTCCTGACGTTATGTATCCAAATCCTTAGAACCCATTTTCAATTCAATAAAATTCCAACACGAATCCCGCTCATCCATCGTCATGAAAGCCTTCAGAAAAACCTCCCCGACAATCTTCCCATGACTCCGATTTTGGCTCGAGATCCCGCCACTAAGACATGGCTTTGCCTTCTAGATATATGAGGACCGAAGAAATTCTCTTCTCCTCAACAATGTTATGCAGGTCAAAATAACTCGACTGGCGGTGGTTAATCCATGCTTCCACAGCAGCAAGTTGCTTACATTTTTATCCACTGAAAGAAGTTATGGTTGAAAATCAAGGTGGGCGACTGTACATCATCCCCAAAAAGTTGTTGTTCCATGTCGGCCATCACTGCCTGCGGACAACACACGTCAACTGTGAGAAATGACAGCCCAGAAAGCCAAAAAAAAAAATATCAAAAGCAATAAATTTCTTTCCTAAAGTTTGTGAAACCATACCACACAAACCCTTCTACCCAAATGATCTTTTCATACCATGAATTTTTTTTTAAAAATTTGCCAACACTTAAACCTTGGGTTTTAACCCCCCCCCCTTTTTCCCTCCCTCTCTTACTTCACCTGGCCCGGGAACTTGATCGTCCGAGTTTTTACAAAATGGATGGTCTAGGCTGATATCCATACATGAGCTTTTAACGGGCTATAACCGATGCTTATTGCTATTATAGGCAAATGTTATAATTAATTAATTAATTGTAGAGGCCGGCCTGCGTGCTAGGTCCCATGCAGACTGAGTCTATAGGGGGAGAATCCCACTTCATAGTATTTGTGGATGATTTTTCCAAGAAGGTATGGATATACTTGCTTAAGTATAAGAGTCAAGCTTTTAAGTTCTTTACTCAATTCAAATCACTTGTTGAGAAGCAGACGGGAAAGAGCAGACGGGAAAGCAAATCAAGATTCTATGTTCAGATAAGGGAGGTGAGTTCATATCTATAGAGTTCCAAGAATTCTGCAAAGAACATGGAATCAAGGGACAATTTGCTTCGACAGATACACCACAGCATAATGGAGTAGCCGAGAGAAAGAACAGGTCTATTGTGGAGAGTGCTCAAAGCATGCTACGAGGTAAGAACCTCAAGAATCATTTGTGGGGCGAAGCAGTTAGTACAGCAATTTACTTACTTAACAGAAGTCCTACAAAAGTTGTTCTAAATCGAACTCAAAAAGAAGCTTTCACAGGTATAAAACCTAAAGTGGATCATGTACGAGTTTTTGGTTGTGTTGCATATGCTCATATTCCTAAAAATAATCGTCCAAAACTTGATTCAAAGGCAATCAAGTGTTTATTCCTTGGTTATGATGAGCAAGAGAAGGCATATCGACTTTATAATCTTACCAGTAAGAAGGTGATTATGAGCAGGGATGTTGTGTTTGAACAAAGTGAGTCTTCTAACCTAGAAGATCAAGAGGAGGATGTATTTTCTCCTACATCAGAAACTCGTGTTATAGATGATGTTTAGGAAGATACAAGTCCATGTGATACAGCTTCTACACAAATTGTACCAAGGGTGAGCACACAGGTGGATCTTGGTAAACGAAAGGGAAGGTCATGAGTATTTGATACTTATGAGAAGATTCTCCTTCTACGTCACCTACAAAGAAGTTACCAAGATGGGATTGTGAGACTATACAAGATAGGCAAATGTTGGATGAGGGAGAATCGAGTCAACAAGGAGCTAAGCAATTGACACGTTCAAGTGGATACTGTCATGAAGATAGTGAAGAACGTTTATGGCTTCAGTGTTGGATTCAGAGGATCCTTTATCTTATGAAAATGTTGCAAAGAAACAAGTTTGGAAGACTGCTATGGATGAGGAGTACAGTTCTATTATGAAAAACGAGACATGGGATCTTGTTGAACTTCCAGCAGGTTGCAAATGGATGCATAGAACCAAGTTTAAGTCTGATGGTTCTATAGATAAGTATAAAGTGGGTTGATCTACTGCAACACCAATGATCAAGTTGCAGATATCTTCACAAAAGGACTTGATCGTGAAAAGTTCAGGACACTCCTAGTTGTTATTCATAGTCAATTATCCATTAAGGGGGAGTGCTAGAATTAATGATTGATTAATTGATTGTAGAGGCCAACCTACGTGCTAGAAGGCCTATTTCTATTTTTAACATTAAGTCAAGTCTATTTTCAGTAAGGTACCTAAGTTGGTACCAATTTTGCTAGAATAGTATAGAAATTTATTTTAACTAAGATAGCATAGATTACTATTGTTAAAACTTCATATTTAGCATTCCAATTGCTATTGTAGGATAGCTTTTGCTTTTGAGTGTGGGCAGTCTCTATAAGAGCAGATGGACGCCCACCTCCATTGTTATCTCAGTTTTCAGTTTATGAAGCACAGCTTCTTGCAGTCTCTCTTCTTCTGCTTGTGATTGATATTTTGCGTGAGTACTAATAAGATTAGTCTACTCCGATTTGAGAATCACTACGATTCTAACAGCAAACTCAATAAGGGGTAGATATTGTGCATCCGCCATGGTTCCCTTGATATAACACACTTCAACGTCGAATATCTCATGAGTTTTGTCCATCGGGTACTTTAAAGGCTGTGATTTGTATTCACCATGAATTTATCCCAATAACAATAATGTCTCTATGATTTAAGAGCATGGATCACCACAATTAGCTCCTTCCCTTTACTAATGTATTTTACTTGTGCATCTAATAGCTTCTTATTCTCAAAAAGCAATGGGCCGGCCCTCTTGTAAAAGAAGAGCTCCTGAACATGTTGTAAATGAGGACTGGCCCGGGTAATAAGCTCACGGGCACCTGATAGAAATGATGCAAGTGTCACAGGTGTATCCTTAGGAGGAAGAGGAATGCCAGGTAAAAGAGGTGCATAGCCATGAGATAATAAAAATGGTGAGACGCCTGTGCTGGTACTAATAGAGCTATTATAGCTATACTCTACTAAACATAGATGCTGATCCCAATCCTTCCCAAAAGGAGTAACACCATAAAAAGCTGTACATCCAAGATACGCATAAGCTCTGTCTAGAATATGGATGTAAACTTATTATCTTGATCAAAAAGGATAGTACGAGGAAACCCATGCAGGCGGAAAATCTATGATAGGAACAAACGTGCACATTGCTCTGCTGTGATAGTATTGTGAACTGGTATGAAATTGCCTGTTTCGAGAACCTATCAACTACCACCATACATGAATCGTGACCACGCTGGGTACGGGGAAGGCCAAGGATAAAGTCCATAGATATATCAGACCACTGGCGATGAGGAACAGGCCAACTCTGGAGCAAACTATCCGACTTAGCACAAGAGTACTTATTACGAAGACAAAAAGGGCAGGTACGAATAAGTACAACAAGGCTCAGATCGAAGAGAGGGCCAATAGAAATGGTCCTTGAGACGAGCATAAGACTTCTGAAAACCAAAGTGACCCCCAACAGGGGGACGAATGAGCATCCGACAACAATTGAAAACGGATACCCAAGGAGCTAGGGATACAAAGAGAACCATAACGATAAAGACGGTGGTCAACAATGGAGTAAACCTGATGAGGATGAGACGAAGCAAGTGGACCAGAACTATAAACATCACGAAAATCAGAACATGTAAGGTATGCGGCGGGTAGATCATCAAACCATGTAGAAACAGTAGCAACAAGTGTATTCAACAAAGCTGGAAGACGAGACAATGCATCAGTAGCAGTGTTAGCACGACCAGGACGATACAAAATAGAAAAATCAAAAGACACTCAAATAGCATCCTCAAGGGTGTGGAGGACATTGCGCTTGCACTCATTTTGATAGTCGGTGGGCAATCCAAACTTCCAATCAAAAAGTAGTACTTTGGCCAAAAGGTTCCTGAATTCTTGGACATACATCTCTAACCTACGGGATAGCCCAAGTTGTTAGAATTAATCGATTGAAGTTGATTGAATAAATAAATCATTTTTTGATCATGTTTCTTATTGCTTTGATGGAGTTTCAGAACTGTTTTAATTAACATATCAAGTAAGTAGGTAGAATCAATCAATCCTCCCAAGGGGGAAGAGCCAATTCTTGGGAGAAGTTATTTGTACTTCTCTAATTACAGAAAACTCCTCATGTGCCATTTCCTACACAAAAAGCATAAGAATCTTAATTAGAGATTTAAGTAGGGAAAGAATGAAGCAAAAATTCAAAAAAAAATCGTATTTTGATGAATTCTGATGCCCAAATTTCTGTAACTTAAGGTATTAAAATTTTCCCAAAGCATCGCAAAAATTTACTCCAAAACTTTCTTTTTTGTGCAGAATGTCTACTTACTGCCTGTAAGAATTTTAAGCCCAATAAGAGCTTTGAAAGTAAGTACATTTTGCTAGAAAAATCGCTACTAGGCCTTAAACCCCCTCCCCCTCTCTTACTTGTCTTCTCGGGCCCAAGCAGTCTCCCCTCTTAGGCCTCAGGCTTCTACTGAAAAACAGCAGACCAGAGAGAGAGAGAGAGAGAGAGAGAGAGATTGCTATGGAGGTCATGGGTCACCCAGGTGAAAGAGGGAGATTGGAGGCCGGGCTGTCTTCCGCCATGTTGGTGCAAGAAGAACATGGCAACAGTTACAGAAAACTTTGCTTACAGATTCACATTAAACAGCTCTTGCAAATCTTGTTATGTGTGCAAAGCAAGAAAGATCTAAGAAAAGAAGCTCAGAAGTAGGGCGATGGCCCCCATGTGCTCTCTTGTTCTGAAATCTTTTTTCTTACTTCACAAGCTAGACATACTGAAAAGAATAAATATTCTTTCACAGATTTCAGAACTTCTTTCTTGAAAATTTCTTCTTCTCAAACAAAATCAGCAAAAGTAATAGATTAGCTCCTACTTAGAAACTTTGTCAAAGTTTTACTGAACTTTGCAGATTTGTAAAAAGTCTGCCTGGACTAACTCTTTCACTTAATACTCCTTGGTTTTGAGAAAACATACTCTTTTATTTATTCTCATAACAGAGTTTTTGAATAAGAATTCAAAAAGAGGATGATGAATTCTAAGATGCTGGCATCAAATTCTTTTTTCTTTTACATAGTCATGGTAAGGTTCTAATTCTTTCCGCAAGAAAAAGAACCACACAAGGATTTTCCTTTTTTTCTATTTTGAAACTTCCGTCACATAAAGAATCACACATGCTAAAACTATAATAGTGAAAGCAAGAACAAAATCAGATTCTTGCTCAAAAAACCAGCAAACAATCACTAAACGAATAGAGATAAAATTCTTTATCAATTTCTTATGAAAGGACTGTAATCCAGAATTTGAAAATTAAAGTATTCCCACATTAAGATTCAGGTCCGTGTTTACAAAGAAGGCATCCAAGATGTCCTAATCTTGTGCCGAAATTCAATACTCTATTTTTTATTCCAAATCTGCAAAAGGGCTTGACCAATCATATCAAAAAAATTTGCCAAAACCAAATTCATGAAAGCTTCAACCAATATTTCAATTTTCACTTTCCAAGACCTTCACCATATCAATTTGCTGCAAAACATGGTAGTGCACTTACCTTGCAACAAATTTCTTCTTTAAAAAACCGTAAAAATCGAAGAAGTGGTTGAACCTGAATTCCAAGCCTTTGCCCCTTTGCACGACTCCAAAGTAAGATCAAGACCCCAAATTTCACAGGATCCTCCACTCCACTTTTTGGACTCAAACTTGAGCTTCCAATCAACAATTCGTCCTAGCTTTGGCTCTAATACCAATTTCAAGACCTCCAAGATCAATACTAGGATGCCGAAACCAAGAGAAACAATGGGAACGGATGGTGGCTCAAACCTACCCAACCATTCTAAATCAAAGGCCCCAAGCCATGGACCCACAAGAACTCAATAAACAGAGATGTCACTATTAGAGTTAATGTTTACATTAGTACCCCTAATGTTGTAATTTAGGATTGAATAGGATTATTGGGCCATGCCTGCGTGCTATTATAGGGGCCATTACTATTTATAGTAAATTCGTTTTTTAGTCATGCAAGTAGGTGGGCTCACAACTACTAGAATAGGATTTGGTTTTACCACTTAGAAATACATCTTGGGTCTTTACCCAATATAGGTAGTAATTATAGCAATTGGCTTTTTGTCTTTAGCTATTTATTTTATGTCTTTAGCTTTTCACATAGACTAGAGAAACTATATATGTAGGCAGGCTGGCGCCCTACCTCATAATGTAATGGGACATAGTTAGAGTTTCCATCACTTGTGTTCTCTCATGTGTTTGGCTATTGTTTCATCACAATAGGAATCTTGTCTTGGGTTAATTGTATGAGCAAGTCGGTTTTCTAACATGGTATCACAGCATCCCCAATAGAAAGATAAAGGTATACAATACTTCCTCACACAAAGTAACTTGCCATGGAATCTCCTACCTCTATCTCACACATAGAGTCACTTGCCCCAAACAATTTCCTAATTCAGAAAGCATTTCATCATGACATCTATTTATTCTGACACTTTGTCATATGCAAACTTCCCAGCTAGTGTACGTCCATCTTCAACCATGTTGTTTTTCTTGAAGCTAAACAACAAGCTGTACTGTTGATTTTCAACGGCTAATCAACAACCTTGGCTTCCAAATCTTATAACAGAATCTACCACATGACATAATATGAACTTGGATAGATTCTAGAACCTTTCTCCAACTCAAAACAGAATTGCTGCAAACTCTAAAAGGGAGTTGCATGAGAAATATAGACCATGAGTCTATATAGGTAAATCGATATTCAAGGGGATGATTCATTGATTCACGGTTTCTTATCATGGTGGCAAATGATAAGTTCGTTCTCACAAGTGACAGGTGTGGCAAGCTGTGTGGTCATCATTCTACGTTGTATCGGTTTGGTTTCTATTCAAGTCATAGTAACTTGGTTATGTTGTAGAAACTTTCTTGTCTATTTGAACTAGTATCACTTCAAATCTATGAGTAATCAAAGTGATTGTTTGTTGTGGTTGTCATGTAATTCTTGGATACCATCCAAGTCATAATTGATTGTTCATGTGGTGGTACCAAGTGAGATCAATTTTGTTTTGAGTTGGAGAAAAGTTCTAGGATCTATCCAAGTTCATGTTATGTCATGTGGTAGATTCTATTATAAGATTTGGAAGCCAAGGTTGTTGATTAGCCATTGAAAATCAACAGTACAGCTTGTTGTTTAGGTTCAAGAAAAACAACATGGTTGAAGATGGACGTACACCAGCTGGGAAGTTTGCATATGACAAAGTGTCAGAATAAATAGATGTCATGATGAAATGCTTTCTAAGTTAGAAAGTTGTTTGGGGCAAGTGACTCTATGTGTGAGATAGGAGTAGGAGATTCCATGGCAAATACTTTGTGTGAGGAAGTATTGTATAGATTTATCTTTCTATTAAGGATACTCTTTTACTTGCATATTTGGTTTGGTTCATGGATGATATTCTATTCTATTTGGAAAGAGTGGTTGGAATGGTACATCCAGGCGGAGTAGTTCAACCAAAGTCCATCAAGTTCATCACAAGTGGTAACTTACGAGAGTACCAAGAGAATGGAAGTGAGTTCAATTCAAGGAATCGACACAAGTGAAGCCAACTACTTGTGAAGTACAAGTTTCGAAAGTGGGTATTGATGTATGAGATTTGATGTTGACATTTGTAGATCTATTTCCTGCTTATGGTTATCATGATGGTCTTATTGTAATCAAAGAGGATTACATTTTCACTATGAATGTTGGTGAGATCTTTTGTGATAGCTTGGAAGATGTTCAAAGAGACCAAGGGAGTCAATCTTCAAGCAAAGTTCTCAAGGTCAAGGCAAAGGTTATCATGTCTACATTATTTGATTCAGGGGGAGTCAAAGTTCTTTAATTCAAAGGAAGTCAAGGAATTGGGTGATATGTTGAACTCATGGTGGTCACACATATACACTAAAGGGACATGAAGACTAAAGCAAGGCATTGGGAAGTCATATGAGGCAGGTTCATATGAAAAGGATCGACATTCAAAGGAATTGTACATCATCATACATAGAAGGTTCTACATCGAGTAATGAAGACATTGAGATAAGAGTTGATCATGAATTCTACATAAAGTTTGAGGATCTTCATTACATGGGCTTCATGGAAGATACACATGCATACTTTTGTTATGCATAGTTCTAGACAATGTAAACATTAAGGGGGGAGTGTCAGAGTTAATGTTTACATTAGTACCCCTAATGCTGTAATTTAGGATTAATTAGAATTATTGGGCCATGCCTGCGTGCTATTATATGGGGCCATTACTATTTATAGTAAATTTGTTTTTTAGTCATGCAAGTAGGTGAGCGCACTACTACTATAATAGGATTTGATTTTACCACTTAGAAATACATCTTGGGTCTTTACCCAATATAGGTAGTAATTATAGCTTTTGTATTTAGCTATTTATTTTATGTCTTTGGAAACTATATATGTAGGTTGGTGCCCTACCTCATAATGTAATGGGACATAGTTAGAGTTTCCATCACTTGTGTTCTCTCACATGTGTTTGGCTATTGTTTCATCACAATAGGAATCTTGTCTTGGGTTGATTGTATGAGCAAGTTGGTTTTCTAACAATCACACCAACAGCACGTAGCTACCAAACACCAAAATCAAGCGCTCTCCAAGGAGGCCTATGGGTATACTTATAGCCTCCAAGGCTCCTCCACAACTAGGAGTGAACTACAACACCTCAACAGCCTATCTGGGTCACATCAGCCACTCCCCCTGTGAGTCACTACTAGCACCATGCAAATCCACCATCATGAGTTTTAGGCCTCTAAAGCAGTGATTATGACTTTAGTACCATGAGGGCCCCAACCCCTCGTTACCATAACTAATTTATATCAATGCAAGTTATAAATTAGTTATAACTTGCATCAATGCAAGTTATTTGTAAGGCCCATGAATATAGAGCACCCTCTATAAGAACAAAGCACAATTGCATCCCATGCTAGTCATCTAATCGAAGAATGCCAAATAGAAGCATCAAACCTCATAACCACAATATTAGCAAATTCATCGAAAGGACCTTATAAGGATACTCTAAATGTTCAAGACATCCGCTAACCATATATCCACAACTACAAAGTGGGAAGGACTGCATGAGTGCAGTGAGGCGAGAGGCGAGACACATACCTCAACGACTAAGGGAATAGGGGTGCCAGAGCAAGGTCCAATTTGTATTCATGGGCTTTATAGATACCTTGAAATGTTGTTGCTTTACATTCAAGGGCCTTATGGATACCTTGGGCTCTTGATCTCATGCTCGCGGAGTTTTTCTCAAAGGGGGGGTTAGGTGGCTCTACATCCCTCTCTTTAATATCCCACTTGAGTTGTTCTAGATTCCTGTGTGAGGAGTTTAGGCAATTCTGTGTGTTTGATGTTTCTCCATGCTTTCAGAGCTGCTCTCTCTTGCTTTCATGTTGTATCTTCAAAAGTGATCATGGTATGTATAGAAGGGGCTTGTATTTGGTTAGTATAGTGGAAAAGTTTCTAGATTATGAACTTGGGCACAGAAAAATAATGTATGGAATGCTAGACGTAGTGTAATGCTACTTTGCTTGGTTTGACTCTTTTACACATGTCTTGAAAGTTTAGAAACTAATATAAAAATTTGCACCTATCTAGAGCTCCCTTGGATTTTGTGTATACATGCTTTGTGCATAGATCATGTTGATTCTCCAAATGAACAAATGAAATTAATAAGCATCTCTCTCTCTCTCTCTCTCTCTCTCTCTCTCTCTCTCTCTCTCTCTCTCTCTCTCTCTCTCTCTCTCTCTCTCTCTGCAATAATTTACAAAAATCACCTTGTGCAAACGGTTCTCCAGTATCTGAATATGAATGATATCTGCATAATGTTTTTCCCTTCCTGCATTGCAGCCACCCATCGCCTTTTTAGATTCGAAATCCTTAGAGCTCAAATCTCCAATACTAGACTCTAGATCACAATGCCTCTTTGTTTCGATTTCAATCAATGCAGCAAATTTGTTTGCTTCCCTATGCAGCTGAGCCATTTGTACATTATAATCCTACATGCTTCATGAAAGCAAGACATGTTAACCTATACGCTACTTGGATTCTAGATGGGGTAGAGTAATTCATAGTGTAGGGCTTACAAAATTGAGTAACAAAGTCAAGAATAGTATGAAGCCATAATAAATCGCAAAAAATATCACATCGGTGATCTCCCAACAAATATGAAAGATCCAAACCACTACTAAATTAATGATAATTCTTAAAGATGTAAATCAAATGCTCACAATCTAAAACAAACAGATCCATGCTTATCACAACCGACTTAGCAAAAAGTCTAGCCATTCATGGCAACCGCATCATATATATATATATCAATACTTTATCATCGAATTATATAAATGTACTTTACATTATTCAAATAGAAGAGCATGAGAATACACAAGCATGACCTTGAGTTCCATAAAAAATCATTTCAAAAAAAGTACAAATCAGATTCTGCAAAGTGATTGGATGGCAAACAAGATTGTTGCGGATATCCTTGGCAATATCTAATAAGGAGATCTATACTATCGATGTTGACTACTTTAGGCTTACAAGTCCTTAACCTCAAGAGGCTTTATCACTATAATGGTACATGAATTGTAATATTGTTATAGGTGAGCATTGAGTCATTTTCTCACTGAGTGTTTTCTTGATTTTTTATTCAAAATGCATCATACTTAATATTATGGACATACATTCTCTACCTTTGACAGTATTAGTGGACACACACTTTGTATTACACATGACAAGCCTAGAAATACTATTTTACATGGTTTTCCATTTTTGGCCCTAATTTTTGAATTTCACTTTCCATCCAAATCAATATGAAGGGAGGTAGGGTTTGTCCACTATAAATAGCCACTAAGGCTTGTCAATTGCTAGTTTTGATCATTTGAGTAGCTCTTCTTGTAGGGGAGTTGTACTATTTTGGAGATCTTAGTTGGAAATTTGCCTGAGCTACCATTGATATTCATACGGTTTCTTAGTTGGAGAATGCTTTGTGAATGCCTTTTGTTGCTTTCTATGCTTCATTGATACTAGCATTTGTAAATCTGTTCATAACATGGTATCAGAGCACTTTTCTATGAGCTGAATTTTTTTTTGCAGGATCTACGTCGACGAAATGCCATCTCTCTCTCTCTCTCTCTCTCTCTCTCTCTCTCTCTCTCTCTCTCTCTCTCTCTCTCTCTCTCTCTCTCTCTCTCTCTCTCTCTCTCTCTCGTCCTACCTTCAGTATGAGACAGGCGGCTACTTCTAGACTTGGGAAGGGCCACTCTTCCCCGGTCCAGCTAGAGAGATTCTGCTTCCGTAAGTCTATTTGAGATGCTCCGAGTAAGTGCAGACTGTTTGACACCATCGTCACCCCCTCAGCCTTGTATGCCGCAGAGATATGGTGCACAGGATTATCATCTTCACACTGGTCCAGCATTTCACACTTACAGACCACCATGTTGGCTCGCATGATCCGAGCGAAGCCCTCGGTTCCCCATGAGATCATCCTTGCGGAGTTTGCCACCCCCCCTATTCAGATTGAGGCTGCCTTCCAGCTTATCACGTACATCCAGCGAGCTCAGGCACTTCCTGATACCGAGCAGTGATATGCGCGGATTGCACTCAAGTCCTCTCATCACCTTCAGACTCAGGGATACCGGCTATCATGGTTCTCTCAGGCATCACACTTCCTCATGGCAGCATTTGGTATCACTATCACTGATCTCCCTTTGGGTACACACCAGTACATTAGACGTTTTTTATACAGAGCATATCTCGACCGTACCTGGCGTCCCCAGCTGGGGGTTAAGCCTGACTACTACCGGACTCACTTTCTAGTGCAGGATGCCACTGGTCTTCTAGTTTTACCTCGCTATTTGTCTTCTGGACTATCACACGGTCTCCGTTTCACTTTGGGACAGTTCAGAGTCTCCTCACATCAGTTGGCTATTGAGACAAGCAGATTCCAAGGTACACCACGAGAGGAGAGACTATGCCTGCTGTGTCCCCTACATGAGATAGAGTCCGAGGAGCATTTCATCTTCAAATGCCCCATATATTATGAGATTAGAGGGAGATATCATTGTTTATTCCGTGACATGCCTACTACACTTAGAGCACTAATGGGATATGAGGACTCTCACTGTGTTGCACTTATGCTACGAGAGATGGTCTTGCTGCGCCAGGATATGTACCAGACAGCTCACCAGCCACATCCTAGCTCTCAGGCTCAGATTACGTCTTTCTTCACCAGGAGACGGACTCGGCCCAACGACGATGACGACGACATACCACCTCACCGATGTCAGAGACAGTGTATCACTCATAGTCATGCAGCAGTTCACACTTCTCGCCTTGTTACAAGAGTACACAGCTCGTATTACGTCTTTTTCAGCAGCAGCAATATCTGACACTATCTGAAACTACTCTACTCTAATCTACTCTACTCTACTCTACTCTACTCATGGCAGCTATTCTTGCTCCCACTTATGGACAGTTGGCAGTTTGTAGTTTACAGTTACATTACTCATTTGTTATGCATAGTTTTTTCTTGGAGACGTTTATAAACGCTCCCATGGATTTCACATACTTGACATGTACTCCTTTTCGGTCTTATATGCCTTTTGGCATGGAAAAGACATTAATAAAGCTTTCTTTCTTTCTTTCTTTCTTTCTTTCTTTCTCTCTCATGGACTCTACTAGATGGTTGCTACATTATATCTGCACTTCGAAACATCGTAAAAGTTTAATTTCCCGTAAAATGCTAAACCAACAATAATGCCTTGCCTTACTAAACTTAGAAATATGACCCCCCTATGAAGTTTTTTTTAAAATTTAGCCTTTTGACGGGATACTTAGTTTCCTTGAATGGCTAGGATCTGTGCACATTATAGCAAATCGATCTAACGGTGGGCATTGTTTAGCAGTTGGT